>JADRCD010189801.1:0-14855 GCA_019843815.1 Montemys delectorum
ACACATACACTGGCGCACATACACGCAAGCACACATACACAGGCACACACACAGAGGCATATACACATACACTGGCGCACATACACACAAGCACACATACACAGGCACACACACATACACAGGCACACACACAGAGGCATATACACATACACTGGCACACACACACACACACACACACATACACACACACACACACATGCTCATACACATCACGAGCTGACTCCATGTGTGAAAATTTCAGGGCCATCAGATAACACCATCCAGTAATTATAACTGGAGAGGCTGGCCTGGTAGGAAAGCCATCTATCTAGTCAGGGCTTCTCCTTCAGCCGTCATTGTCTCACTGCCCACGAAACAGAATTCTGACTGCTGAAGAGATGTATAGTCACCTTGTATGTTTATCCTGTGAAAGGTCCAGCAGAGAACTTGACGTTCAGTTAAGCCTGCATAGCCTTAACATAAAGAAATATCCGTTGGTTGTCTGTTAGGCTCTTTCGAAGCTAAAGGCAGCTCCAGGCTCCTCCTCCTTGCTGCTGGTCTGGGGTGGGGAGTGGGAATTTAGAAATGGGTGGTTTTAAGATCGATCATGGGGCGGAGCCTGGAAGCTGAACTAAAATATAAAAATGCTCTCCTGCTTTGAGTGGGGTTAGCAGGCCCTTTGGCTAACACATCGGTCAGCCATCAGGCCTCCCTTCTCTGCTGCTAGGGTCCAGTATGGCCTACCCAGGTGATCTAATCCCGCATCTCCTCCAAGCCTCTGTGCTTCTCAGTGCCAGTTAACGGGGGTGGGGTGGGGGTGGGGGAGGGAAATTCAGCGCTAATGACTGTAGGAGCACAAAGTAACACAATCTGAGTGCTGGGGACTAAAGCAGGCAAGGAAACCAGTGGGGAAACAGACCCCTCTGCCACTGGTGTGGGAAATGCAAAGCAAAGGCCCCTTAGTCCACTCCTCAAGACATCCTTCCATTCTACAGATGGATAAACTGAGGCCCTGGATGGTTACTTCCCTACCATTCTCTCTGTCTCTTTGTTCCTTGACAACCCTGGGTCTCATTGGATCAGAGCAAATGTCCCAGGTAGGACAAGGCAGAGCTGGGATTCTAATCTTACCTCAGCCTAGACACTCCCAGATCTGTGGCTTGTGTCCTGTCACCATATCACATTGGGTGGCCTGGGGCAGTCATTCCAAACCAATGCATCTTGTCCCTCTGGGTGGAGTCCCCAGCCTTGCATCTTGACCATCAATTACTAGGCTCTGTGTCTGACCCAGGGCTCAAATACAAACACACACACACACACACACACACACACACACAGTCCCTCAAAGGTGGGATTCCAAGTCTTTAGAATGACTCTTGTCACCTCCATATAGCTGCTTCCTCCTCAGCCCTTCCACTCACAGGCTGCACAGCCTCCTGGACCCCAGGTTAGCCCTCCTGTTTACCAGCCCACAGCTCTCGAGTCAGAGGGGCTCCACCGCAGCCTCATGGAAACCTTCAAGTGTGTGGGAGGCAGAATAGAGAATAAGTAGAGGATTACCTAAGGTCTGGGAGGAAAAGATGGGGACCTTCCATTGGGCCATTCATGACACATTAAAAAAATTGAGACCCAGGGATAGAAAGGACCTTTCTCAAAGTCACCCAACTGGCAGACATGAGTGGCATATTCTGGGGACAATAATACCCCCTTTCTCTCTTTCTCCAGGTACAACCCCTGGACACTACACTGGGGCCACATGGAACCCCCTTGGGCTAACCTTGCAGCCCCTGTCTACTTTTACTTCTTTCTCTGTGTGGCCACAGCCATCTTCACCTCCTCTGCCCCCACAGTCCCCGGTGCCACCCAGACCCAGCTCAAATGCCACCTTCTCCAAAGTATGCCCTCTCGAAACATTGCCCTCTTCCCGTAGCCTAGGCTGGGCTAGAATGACCCTTGTGTGCCTCCTCCAGGAAGGCGGGGCTCATCTCCAAGAGCACCCTGCACCATGCCTAGCCTGTCTCAGACGTTCAGCAGGTATTTCTGGAAAGAATTGTTATCGTGTGTATACTGTTCTTATGAATGGCCTGGGTTGATGGGCTGTCTGTCTCTTGAGTCAGCCGCCATATTCAGCAGGCAGCGCAGACTTGAGTCTGCTGCGTCGCATTGCAAGCCGAACACTGGCCCCGTCTCACAGGTGAGGAAACAGGCAGGGCGGGCACAGAGGAAGGCAGCAGCTAACCCCTTGTGTCTGGAGGAGGCCAGAGCTAGAACTCAAACCAGTATAGCTGAGTGACCTCTATGTGCCTGAAAGCCAGCTGAGGAGCACGATGGGGGCCCTGATGGCTCTTCCAGCCCAACTGACCCTGTGTCCCAGAGCCTGAGGGTGAGTCCCCTTTAAACAGCCTTCTGCCTCATCCAGAGGCTGCCTTGCTAGCTCAAAATCCCAGCATGGCCAGGTGACAAGCATTCCCTGCTGGCCACCTGCCACAGGAACACAAAGTACCTTCACACACAACCTCTCTTTGTCCCCTGCTAGTGACAGCAGAGAGGACAGGAAAGAGCCAGGTGCTAAGGCGGCAGGATTTTGCCTTACTTCTGTGTTCTGTTCCCTATCACTCAGGGCTGCCTAGTGGCACCCTACCCCTGTGGCTGTAGACCAGACAGGGGTGTGACCTCTTCCTAACCCAAAGAAACATGAAATGGCAACATGAAGCTTTGTGAGGAAATTTGGGACAACCCTGGGGTTCTCCTTGCTCTGGAAACTTGGGTTCCCGACAGCTAGTCTTCAGAAGAATTTGTGGGGTTTTGCTCTCAAAGTGTCCCTTAATCAAGACCGATTGAAGCCGGTTGTGCTGCACACCTTTGATCCCAGCACTTCAGAGGTAGAGGCAGGTGGAGCTCTGTGAGTTGAAGGCTAGCCTGATCTACATGGCATGGCATGTTCCAGGACAGCCAGAGTGACACAGTGAGACCCTGTCTCAAAACAAACATCTCACTGGGAGCTGGAGCTGACTTCCCAGCCTTCAGGAGGCTGAGGCAGAAGGATTGCTGGGAGTTCCAGATGTGTATCTAGAAGCCAGCTGAAGATCCGAGTCAGGACTGCATAATGAGACTCCACCTCAAAGGCAAACAAAACAAGAGGACTCATTAGAAAGCTAGGGTCCCTTGCTCCTTTTCTTCCCATGAGCCATGTCCTTGCCCTAGATGCAACAGCTACCAAACTTGTCATCTCTGCCTCTGTTCTTGCTCCCTTCTGGAAAGGGGACAGGAGCTTACCCCTATACATTAGACTATCACTGACATCAGCTTGCTTGATTCTTAGAAGGATCTGAACACTTCTCCTCATTTCATGGATGAAGATACTGAGGTTCAGAGGAGACCATAGTATTGGAGGTCCTGTGCCCAGAGTGTGAGCCGCTCGCTGCCATTTGAAGTTTGGTCCTCGTTACTGCCCACCCTCTACAGCCCATGTCCTTCTAGGCAAGCTCACAGCCTAACCCCCTGCTGTCCTCTACTGCCTGGCACTAGGGTGTCCCCAGAGTGTAGAGAACATACGCCAGCCAGGAACACGACAAGAGGCAAGCTACTTGGCTGTAGCTTCATCTGAATCCTGTCACTGGGACAGCACAAGGATCCAGAACGTATCTTCCCTGTTTAAGTTTTCTTGTCTTTGAGCCTGGATCTCGAATATCCTGAGCTAGCTTTGAACTCTGTGTAACTGAGGCTGGCCTCCAACTCCTACCTGTCCTTCCTCCACTTCACAGGTACTAGGATTACAGGAATGTGCCACCACCCACTGGAGTCATTGTTTGGTTTGATTTGGGGTTTCCCCTCCAGTCTTGGGGATTCTGATGAGAGGTAGCCACTCATCAGAACATAGAATTGTGCATAGTTCTCTGCAGGGCAGGCAGACAATAAGAGTTTGCTGTTGGCCTGTGGTCTGGGTGGGGATGGTTGGGGAGGGCGGGGTGGTAATGATGGAGAAACAACACAGAAACCCACAGGAAACTTCATCAGAGCCCAACGGAAGTAACCCAACTACAAGAGAAAAACTTCTCGATTTCGGCTGACTAAAGGCAACAGCAATATAATCAACATCATCTATAGAAAACCGCTCCGAGTTCCTATCTAATTCCCACAAAGCACAGTGTTGAGCATCTCATTAGCTCTGTGTCTGATGAACTCTGTTAGATGTGTTATAGGGTGAAGACAGTGACCTCTCCACACCAATGCTGCGTTCCTCCTCGACGTTGGTCTCTGGAGCATAGTCGTCGGTTGACCACCTTTCCACATTTAAAAAGCTGATTGCCAGAGATGTGTTTTTGTAAAATTCAGTTATCTTGAGACTGGCCAGGTTGCAGGGAGGGCTCCAGGACTTCTGAGCAGCTCGAAACTTCGGATATGCAAAGGGCGAAAGAGAGATCAGGTGTCAATCTTTAAAAAACAAACAACTTTGTGATTACTTGAGTATCTATGTACATCTGTACTATTTTTGTGACACATGGGTGCACACATGCACACACTCATAAACATCTGCTAATGAGGGTACCTGTTGTGGCTTAGTGGTTTTTATTTGTTTGTTTGTTTGTTTGTTTTGTTTTGTTTTTCTTTTGGTTTTTCGAGACAGAGATTCACTGTGCAGCCCTGGCTGTCCTAGAACTCACTCTGTAGAGCAGGCTGGCTTTGAAATCACAGAGATTTGCCTGCTTCTACCTCCCAAGTGCTGGGATTAAAAGTGTGCACCGGGCTGGAGAGATGGCTCAGTGGTTAGGAGCACTGACTGCTCTTCCATAGGTTCTGAGTTCAAATCCTAGGAACCACATGGTGGCTCACAACCATCTGTAGTGGGATCTGATATACTCTTCTGGTGTGTCTATAGTGTACTTACATAAAATAAATAAAATCTTTAAAAAAAATAAAAAAAATAAAAGTGTGCACCACCACCTGGATCTGTTGTATTATTTGTATTTTTTCCCCAACAGACTGATCCCCAATTGTTTCTATGTGGATTCTATCTTCCCTAGAGGAAGAAACAGTTTCTACCTGCCACATGCACTGGACAGCACAGTATTTTTTTCCCCTGATCATACGTGCCCCTCCTCACATCTGCCTAAACTGGGAGAAGTGGCCGGCTGACAACTCCCAGCTGTTCCGGGAGACGACAGATGAACATTTCCAATAGGGAAGTGTCATGTCTTGCCAGTTCAGGGGAAGAAAATAATTGGCTGGAACGGCAGAGCCTGGGCAACGGTGCAAATCAGAAAGGAGGCACATGATTGGTCCACCAGGGTGGGCATCTCCCATGATGTCAATGCAGAATCACTGTCCCCAGAGACTCAGGCCTTGCCGCAGCCACCGGTCTCTGCAGGAGCATCCACATATGCCTTCCCTGGGAGACACCCCTGCACCCGTGCAGGATCAACCCCTCAAGACCAAGTGGTGTGCGGGCCCAGGAGGAGGTCCAGATTCAGCATTCAACTGTGAATGAAGAAGTGTGGCTCAACAGACACTCCTCTCAGATACCTAAAAAGAAAGTGGCATGGTCTGGGAGAGGTTCTAGCATGATCCAGATTCCCCAGGTCTGTACAGACCAGGAGTCAGAAGGTGGTGATGAACTGGAGGTCACCTTTCCCCAAGTCTTCTGGCCACTGTATGTAAGGTCGAGAACAATTTTGTTTATCTAATGTCAACTACTTAGAGCGTGGGGGATTTATTAAGAGCTGTGGTTTTTTTTTTGGGGAGGGGCAGTGTTGAGTCGAGACAGGGTTTCACTATGTAGCCCTGGCTGTCCTGGAACTCACTCTGTAGACCAGGCTAGCCTTGAAAACTCAGAAATCCGCCTGCCTCTGCTTCCCAAGTGCTGGGATCAAAGGCGTGCATCACCACTGCCTGGCTTAGCTGTGTTTTTTTTTTTTTTTTTTTTTTTAAGTAAAAACAAAACCAGGTAAAATTAATTCTAGAAATGTTTTTACTTAACACATCTAGAATTTTGTTTCTCTAGACAATCCATAAAAGGGCACCTTTAAATATATACATATATATTGTATGAAGTCTTCCAGACCTTATACACAGTATTCTTGGGCCAGAGCCACAAGTAGATAGAGCACTTACCTAGCACATGGGAGGTTTTGAGTTCAACCCTAGGCACCACAACAAATGAACAAATGTGAGCCAAACCCTGTTCTCTCAGCAAACCTCCGCTTACACTAACTCCTTCCCTAACACCGACAACCACACATGACTCAGGGCAGCCGCACCGGACAGCACCAATGTAGAACTTCTTCTTGTAGCCGGCCGCTCCTCACAGATGAAGTTCTTTGGCCTCCTCTGACCAGTTTGCCTTTGCCAGAAGCAGGAGCAAGTAAGTCATCCCTTGGGCTTGGGGGACCATGTGACCATCTGTCTTTCCTTATTGGCCTGTGAGAAAGGTCAGAGCCTCAGGGCATCAGAAGGCCCTGCCATTCTGCTGGTTGTGTGGCCTGGAGGAGGCTGCTTCCTCCCCGTGAGAGCTAGTCTCTCTGTCTGTCAGGTGAGGGTTTCCCTTAGGACTCACTACCATCTAACAGTGAGTCCCAGATTCCAAAAGAGAATGGCATGTTGAAGCCCAGGGTGTAAAACACAGAGAGGGGGGCGAGGTGTTGAGAGAGAGAGGGCCTGTAGCCATGCCAGCTCCTGTTCAATGGAAAACTCACAGGGTAGGCCTAAATTAGGGACACACATCTGCACACCAGCCAGCCAGCCAGCCAGCCAGCCAGCCTGCCTGCCTGCCTGCCTGCCTTCCTCTTGAAGCCCAGGCTGACCTCAAACTCTCTGTAGCCAACCATAACCTTGAACTCCTGATCTTCACGGTGGTTTTGCCTCCTCAGTGCAGGCACCTCAGCTCTGTGTCGTCATGTCCAGTTAAATGCAGCGCTGGGGGTCGAAGTCAGGGCTTCAGCATGCTAAGCAAGCATTCTACCCACCGAGGAACGTCACCAGCTCTACAGCCTGCATGTTCTCCCGTCCCTTTCTGAAAGTGCAGAACCACAGCAACCGTAGAGCACAGAGCCATTGGAGGCGTGGTTATGAGAACGCAGCCACCAGTTCCCAGGTCACAGTCTCCTCTGAAGAGGAGAAGTGAGGATGAAGAGATGGCTTCAGTCCTGGGTTAATATTTAAAACTCACTGAAAGAGACCTAAAGGGAATACAGCCAAACGTTGCCATTTGTTTAAGCTTAGCAATGGGTATTTGGCTACTTGATGGATTTCCCTGTACTTTCTTCTAGATGTAAGATACATTACCATGTAAACGTATTTAAAACTTTAAGGAGGACAAATATAATACGTTCCCATTGCAGGCATGGATTTTTTTCCCCCTTAAATATAGCAAAATATAATCCCACACAAACACTTGATAAACCTTGAGTTCCTTCACCCTTGTGAGGTTCCTGGAGAGAAGAGCCAGAGCCTCTAACAGTAAACGCTGGGCTTAGGGAATCAGAGATGAGGGGGCCCTGTGGGGCCAACCCTCAACGGTGGTGCAAAGGAAGCCTGGTGGGCAACTGTCCACGGCCTGGTCACCTGGCCTGGTCCTTGTCTGTCAGTCCATCCCTGCTTCCCAGCCCCACAGCTCTTTCTCTCTCCACCTTGGTCTTTGCCTGTAATGCACACTGTTTAAACTTCCTATGTAGGCACAGATGACCCTGAAATTCTGATTCTCACACATTCACATCCTGAGTGCTGGGACGAAAGGCAATGTATCACTGGATTGACTTAGCACAGACTTAAGTGGTACCGGGGATTGAACCCAGGGCTTCGAGAGCACACCGAGCAATCACTTACCAATGGAGCCCAGCTCACCCTTAGTTAAATGTCGGTTTCCCTTAGGCCTTAATTCTGCCCTCTCCAAGTCACCTCTCTCCCATACTGCCCTGGAAGCCAAGGTCACCACGCAGGACTGGGCAGGGCAGAAGGCCGGTGGGAGGTTGTGGGAGGAGAGTAATATACGCCTAGCTCCACTTGGCTATTTAACCCCAGCAAACAGGCCCTGTTGTTTTGTCATTTGGAGAGTTTGGCCCTAATTCCCATAGGTTGGTTAAATGGTAACTTGTCTTGGTGACAAGGAATTTGCCACCAGTTTGGACTGAGGAGTTCAGTAGCACCAGCTTACATTGAGCTGCGAGTTCAGATGATGTTTCTTTCTCCTCTCTCTCCCCCTCCCCCTCCCCTGCCCTGCTCTTTTTTGTGGTCTGTGCATCCGTGTGTGTCGATTCTCACATGTGTAGCAGCTAAAGGAAGATGTTTCATGCCTGCTCTGTGACTCTCAGCTTCATTCCCTTGAGCCAGAGTCCCTCACTGAACCTAACACTAGAGGTTTGTTTTTGTTTTTAAACGTAGGCTCTGGGGTTTCCAACCCAGTTTCTCAGGTTTGCACTGCAAGCCCCTTTTCCCACTGAGCCATCTCACCAGTCCCTTCTCTTCTTTTCTTTATTTGAAACGGTCTCACTCAGTAATTCAGGATGCCCTGGAGCTCACTGTGTAGCCCAGGCTGGCTTTGAACTGTTGGTGATCCTAGACCCTCAGTCCTCCAAGGGCTGGGGTGACAGGTGTGAACCACCAGGCCCAGCGTTTCTGTCTTCTATTCCTTCCTCAGATCTTTCCCTTTCATACGCCTTCCTAGCCATGTGAGTAAGAGCTAGGAACACTGGTCATTTAATGACAGAGCACAACCACCAAAGGCCTTTCATTGTGGGATTTCTTAACCGAGAGCTGCTATGCCCATTTTACAGGTGGTACACCTGAGGCAGAAGGTTGTAAGCTCACTCCTGAGTCATTCAGGCCTGGCTAAACATGGCTGATCCAGAAGTTGAGCAGGTTAGGGCAAGAGCCTAGGCCTTTCCTGACACTGGAGAGGTCTGGTTCTCAAACATGGTAGGCCTGGGTTACAGCCCTGTGTCAGGCAAGAGAGGCCTCTCCCTCTGTTCTATGTCCCAGGGCCTCATCCCCTGCTACGCAATATCCTAATGGGCAGAACATCCTTCAGGAGACAAGGAAAGACAACATGGGGGACTTTGTGCCAAGTATCAAAGTCCCAGTGAAAGGTCTGGACACAAAACCAAATTTCTTTTTGTTTTTATTTTTACAATTATATTTAGCCAGGCATGTTGGCACACACGTCTAATCCTAGTGCTTGGGAGGCAGAGGCAGGCCAGATCTCTGAGTTCAAGGCCAGCCTGGTCTACAGAGTGAGTTTCAGGACAGCCAGGGCTACACACTACAGAGAGAGAAAAAAAAAAAAAAATATATATATATATGTTTTATATACATGTGTGTTTGTGTATGCTCATGAACATCGTGACACATAGGTGGTACTCAGAGAACAACTTTGTGGAGTCCATTTTTGAGACAGGATCTCATGCAGTCCAGACTATTCTGGAACTCCCTGTAGCCGAGGATGACCCTGAACTAACTTTTCTCCTGCTTCCACCTCCGCAGTGAGAATCACCAGTTACCTGGTGCTGAGGATTGAACCCAGGGCCTCATGTGTGCTAGAGAGGCACTCTATGGACAGGCCACTTCGATTCCCCATCCACAGCCTCTTTTTTCCTCTCTCCTCTTTTCTTCTTCTCCTTTAATTACGTTTTAATCTATGTGGGGGTGGGGCACATGTGTACCACAGTGCATCTGTGAAAAGTCGAGAGGACATTTTTTTTTGAGGAGTTGGTGCTCTCCATGTTGGGCCCAGGGTTCAAACTCATTCCAAGGATCCAACTCAAACCATCCGGCTCTGTATCAGGCACTTTTACTTGCAGAGCCACCTCTCCTGTCCCCCTTCCTTCCCTTTTTTTCTTTCTCACTCCCATACATCTCAGCCTGGAGACAACCTTGAGACCCTCCTCCTGCCTTGGCCTCTCCTCTCCAATACTGAGATTATAGGTATGTGCTCCTCTGCTAGATGTACTTCTGTGCCTCTGCACTGTATGTAGAATGGCTTCTTTTGACATGACAGCCACTTAGAGAGCAAACAGTCTGTTTGCTTGGGAGGGTTTGCACGCTCCAAAAACAAATAGCAGTATCAGCTCTGATGGCTGTTTTCAGGCAGCATTTCTCTGGTAGATATGTCCTGTCATCTGCCTGCCCAGCCTCAGTGGGTGCCAACATTATAATGAGACAAAGGGTAAGAAAGGGGCCTGCTGTGCCAGCCGAGCAGAGGGCAGCATCCACGGAACCTTGAGATTTAGAGATGAAGGCGCGGATCCCATCCTCTGGTAGACAGTAAGCACCTGGGAGGAGAATGCTAGGCCTAGGTCACCTCTGTCCCTACAGAGTCCTAGCTGTGACTCACTTGCTTTCTTGCTTCTCTGGCAATGAACGAGACTACCTACCTCAGCGGGACTTGTGAAGGAGCAACGATTTCATGTGTGTGAAAGAGCCTTGGGTGGGGCCTGGCACACAGTGGGCCCTCGGAAGTCCCGCCCAAGGCTCTCTGTCAGTCTCTGTGGAGCAGGTGACCTAGGATTCCCCATGAGAGACAGGGCAGGCTCACCTTTCATGGGGCCCCTTGATGCCCTGCTGGGGTGATGGTGTCTTTACTGAAGAATTTTCAAAAGGCAGTAGGAGGTGGATCCAGGGCCACAGGGAGGTTGAACTAAGGACAGCTGTCCACAGCAGGCCACAGCCTGGGTTCTGCTACCCTGAAAGCAGATTTGGTTGCCACGTGAAACCTTGTTATGTAAATCAGCAGTGGTTCGTGTACTCTCAGGTCAAAGAAATAGGAATTGAGCCCCACCCTACCCCCTATCCCATCCCAGGGCATTTAACCAGCTCTGTGAGAGTGTGTGTGTTAAGGGCGGGGCAGGTGGCCTGAGTGAGGCACGCTGGGCTTTTCCCCACACGTCTTCATGGCGAGGGATACCAGGCCCCATACATCTGGAGCCACCTGTCCAAGGGTGGAGACACAAGGTCCTATTAGGCTAATGAGTGGGGAGCCTCCTGCTGCCTTTGACCCAATTCCTCAGTCTCTGAGGCAAAGGGAAAGAGACTGGTGTGGCTGGTTTCCAGGACCCAAGGCTGACCACCAGCTTGTTGTTTTTTTTTTTGTTGTTGTTGTTGTAGGTTTTTGTTTGTTTTTCCAGACAGGGTTTCTCTGTGTAGCCCTGGTTGTCCTGGAACTCACTCTGTAGACCAGGCTGGCCTTGAACTCAGAAATCCTCCTGCCTCTGCCTCCCAAGTGTTGGGATTAAAGGCATGCGCTACCACCGCCTGGCGGCCACTATCTTTTTATGAGTCCAGAAAGCCCCACGGGACAGCCAATACTCCCTTCTGCTTTGAGAAAGAGAGTGTGTTACAGGCACACAAAATTTGCTTCTGGGGTTCTTGCACCTCTGTCTGAGAAGGCATGTTATTTTCCACAAGGCTTCTAGTTTCTTCCATGCCTGTTTCTTCCAGGGCATCCAAGGGGTGATGGTGCCACATCCAGGACACTGGACTGGAGCCACCTTTACAGAACCGGTTTGAAATCAAACAATGCCATGGTGCTTGAGCTAGCTGAGCCAGAGGTATCCATGGGCCAAGAGGGGCAAAGGCCGGGGGACCAGAGCAGTTCATGGTGCATATCCAGGGAGCTCATCCTTGTCTACCAGGGAGCTAGAAGGTGACCGATGGAGCCCAGCCCAGGGAGCACGTAGCATCTCTCCTCACCTGGGAGGTGAAAGAAGGGGCTCCCAGGTGGGTAGGTAGGGTGGAGGGGAGCAAAACAATGTCTACAACCTTCTGAACCTGTGTTGGGGTGGGGCGGTTCGGTAAGCATGGCTGCCTTCAACCCTGGTACCCTCTGCCCCGAGATGGAACTGAGGAGTGGGAGGTGAGCACCTAGAGAGTGTGGCTCTGGGTGGAAATTGAGTAGAATGGCAGAAAAGAGTCAAGCCCAGGCCTGGGCTACAGCTCAATGGGGAGAATGCTTGCCGAGCATGCAAGAAGCCCTGGGTTCAATTCCCAGCCCTGCATAAACTGGGCCATCGTGACTCACAGCTCAAATTCCACTACTTTGGAAGTAGAAGCAGGGGGATCCAGAGTTCAAGGTCAAACTATCCTTGGCTACACAGCGAGCTCAAGGCCACCCTGAGTTTTTTGTTTTGTTTTGTTTTGTTTTGTTTTGTTTTGCTTTTTGTTTTTTGGGGGGTTTTTTGTTGGTTTTTTTTTTTTTTTTCTGAGACAGAGTTTCTCTGTGTATCCATGGCTGTCCTGGAACTCACTCTGTAGACCAGGCTGGCCTCGAACTCAGAAATCCGTCTGTCTCTGCCTCCCAAGTGCTGGGATCAAAGGCGTGCGCCACCACCGCCTGGCCACCCTGAATTTTAAGTTAAATAAAATAGAAAGGCAGTGACCCATCTCCTTGCAGATGGATAATTTGAGAAGGTCCCAGACCCTATGAGGACAGTCCTAAGGTAAGTCTGGTGGCAGGAGTGAGCTGGGCAGTAGATAGCTCAGTGGACATTGAATTCATCTAGAATTGGCCCCAGGTGTGTGGCTAAGGACTTGCGGGCCCTCACCACCATGTGTACAAAGGTAGGGAGGGATGGGGACCCTAGTCAGAGTTTCAGAAGGTATCCGGCCTAGGAAACCTCCTGGCTGTCCATGTAAAGAGGAAGCCTGCTTTGGACTTTCTGTTCCCTGGAGCCTGGTTTCCCTTTTGCCTGGCACACACTCCAGACTCACTGACCTCAAAAAGTCCCGCCCTTCTAGCCTTGTGCTTCTGACTATTTATTTCCTGCAGAAGACTCAGGGGTTTGCCCACTATGTAGAAAGCAGAGGTGGCTCCACCCAGGGGGCCCACCCAGAAGCCCCAGGATACTCTTGTCTGCATCCCAGACCCCTCCTAGGGCAAGGGAGACTCCTATGCCTGGCCCACCTTCCTTCCAAGGCTGGAATCTTGGAGCTAAGGGTGAAAATCCAGAAAAGCTCTGAGCCACCATCCGGCCCCTAAAGTCTTCCTTCTTTATCTCTCTACATCCAATCCCATCCCTCCCTCCCTGCTAAAGCAGAGGCAAAGATTAGCCCACTGATAATTGACTGTGACTTCTCTCCATGCAAGCGCAGGCTCACATGCAAGCGCAGGCTCACGGAGGGATAGAACACCAAGGAGCCCAGTGGTTAAGAGCTCGGGCTGCTCCCACATTTCCCTGGAAATCACTTAAAGTTGCCAGCGTAGGAGATGTCACAGTGTGCCCCACCCCCACCCCAGGCCTGCAGAGTATGCATGGTTTCAATCCACCCTCACTTAAATTGATTGTAGGTTCCCTTTGTAGGTGAGGAGACTGACAAGCCCTCACTGCAAGACAAGGGCAGGGCTCGGTATGGAATTCTCACAGGCCCGTCTACTCCAGCATCGTTGCTGAGTCCCTGACAAGCCTTTTCTCCACATCTCTGCAGTGTGAACACCCAGGTGCCTCCATTCAGAGCCTGGCTCTGTAGCCAAACGAGTCTAGTGATGTCATCGTTGCCATGGAAACTCTCCCCAGGCGTCAGGCAGGACCAGCCTCCCCTGAGCAGTTTCCCTTTGTGTGGACTTTGCAATGCGTTGCCAAGGCAGTGAGGCCTGCTGGGTGAGTTGGCACAGGGCACGGAAGGCAGACAAAACCCCACACTGCATCCCAGAAACCACCACTCACAACAGGAGAGACGGGGCTGCAGTCTGCAATCTCTGCTCTGCGGGGGAGGGGTGTGGCAGTTGGCGGGAGGGCAGGGGGGGGGAGGGGGGAGATGGAGAGCTGTTCAGAACTCCTGATGCCAATGGCCTTTGAGCATGGTTGGTGGGATTCTGACCCCTGGATCTGCTGGGCCTGGATCTTGTGAAAGGGCAGACAAGCTTGGCAGGGGGTGAAGAGGAATTGGTGGTTTGGCAGTTTTTAGTGCAAGTCATTCTGAGAATCACTGCTGAAGGAAGAAGCCCCCATGGAGTACATTAGCAGTGTTAGTCCCTCCTGTCTCTCAGAACACTCACGGCAACTCTGGGGAAGGGGACAGAAGAAACGGGGTGCCTTTTGTACTTCGAGCTCTGTTATTGGTGGTGGCGTGGGATTTGGGTTTCTTTCAAACACTATATAGCTCGTTGACCTTCAACTTGAAATCCCCCTGTCTCAGCCTCCAGAGTGCTGAGATTGCTGCTGTCCCTAGCTGGTTTCCTTCTTTGTATTTCTTTCTTTCTTTCTTCCTTTTTTTTTTTTTTTTTTTGGTTTTTCGAGACAGGGTTTTTCTTTGTAGCTCTGGCTGTCCTGGAACTCACTCTGTAGACCAGGCTGGCCTCGAACTCAGAAATCCACCTGCCTCTGCCTTCCTTCTTTGTATTTCTCATTGCTTGCCCCTGGTTACCAGTTTGAGCCTAACACAGCTTAGATTCAAAATGGGGGGGAGGGAGTGTCTAAGGTCCTACCCTGAGGCCTCTTCAGTCCAGGTTGGCCCCCCCAGCCTGGGATCTATTGGTTCTACAGAAAGAATACTGCTCTACTCTGTAGAGAGGTCCTGCTCCGTCTACCAGGCCCTCCTACACCCGGGATCTAAGCCAAGGGATTGTCACAGAGTCTGCCCCTCCCTCCTGGCTGCCTACAGAGGCTCCAAAAACTATTGGTTAGTAAGGAAAGCCAGTGCCCTGGCCCTACAAGACCACCTCCATCACAGCTTCCAAGCCACACCCTCTTTTGTCCTAGAAGTTGCAGGGGCCTCTTCGCTCCTCACTCACTTAAAAGGCTCCCGTTCCTTGCCACCACCTGTGGCAAGGTGGCCCTTGACTCTGTGCATAAAATCTCCCCTGTGTTCTTAGAAATCTCCAGGAAGAGGAGACTTCATGACCTTTGCTGGCAAACGGCCGAGTCTCTCAAGCTTAGAGCCGAAAAGCACGA
>JADRCD010189802.1:0-46570 GCA_019843815.1 Montemys delectorum
TTTAAATAACTCCAAACATATTAACTGTATATTTTAAAATAATACAGTTAATATGTTTGGAGTTATTTAAAATTTATATTGAGAAAAACAATGTATTTTCAGTATTGCTGTAGACAAGCATCTACATAAGACTGTTAAATTGTTGTTTTATATCAAACAGCTTTTATAATACTCATTTTTATTGTTATAATATTTTATAAATTTTAAAGAATATGACAAAAAAGATATTGTAGGTATTGAAGGGGGGTCACTGAGAGGAGTTGGGGTACGAAAAGGAAACAAGAATGTGATTTAATTATATTTATTTAAAATGTTTTTAAATGTTAACAAATTTAGATAAATTGAAATCATGTAACTTTTCTCATCATAATGCAATAAAAGTTTAAAAAAAAATTAAAGAGTTGCCTTGGGCTTTCAGTCTGACCTTCCACCTGCACCCTTAGCAGAGCAGCATGCCTGCCCCTTAACATCAACATCTGCCTGTTTCCTAGGAGTTCTGCACTAACCAGGGGCACAGGAGGACTGCTCTAATGGGAGACACAAGCAGCCTGCTCTAACCAGGGAAAAAGGAAGCCTACCTTAAACAGAGAGAGAATTGCCTGCCTCACAGGAGATCTGCTCAAACCCAAGTCACACAGTTCTACCTGCTCCCAAGGAGGACTGCTCCAGTATGAGATTCCCAGGCCAGTTAACATAATAGATAAGCAGATAGTAAAAAGCAAGCACAATAACATAAGAAACAGGAGCCAATATGATTTGGTACTATCAAAACCTAGTTCTCCTGCCTCAGCAAGCCCTGGATACCTTAACACACCTAAAGAGCAAGTTTCTGACCTAAAATCCCATTCATTAAGATGATAGAGGTCATTAAGAAGAATATAAATAGCTCCCTTCAGGAAATACAAGAAAACACGGGCCTTTAAGGAGATACAAGTAAACCCCTTAAAGAAATACAGGAAAATACAATAATACAGGTAAAAAAAATTGAACAAAAATGGTCCAAGACCTAAAAAATGGAAATAGAAACAATAAAGAAATCACAAATGGAGGCAACCCTGGAGATGGAAAACCAAGAGAGATCAGGAGCTACAGAAGTAAGCATGACCAAGATGGAGAATACAAAAGATGGAAGAGAGAATCTCAGATATAGATGAAACCATAGGAGATATCAACACATTGGTCAAAGAAAATACAAAGTATGAATTTTAACCCAAAACATCCAGGAAATTTGATACACAATGAAAAAAATCAAACCTAAGAATAACAGGAATAAAAAAAAAAGGTGACGATAACCAGATAACCAGTTCAAAGAGACAGAAAACACCAACAAAATCATAGAAGAAAACTTCCCTAACATAAAATAAAAGAGAGAGATGGCCATTAAAGCACAAGAAGACTAGAGAACACCAAATAGATTTGACAAGAAAAGAAAATCCTCTAGCCACATAATAATCAAAATACACCCATGTACAGAACAAAGGAAGAATATTAAAAGATGTAAGGGAAAATGACCAAGTAACATATAAAGGCAGAATTACACCATACTTCTCAACAGAGACTCTAAAAGCCAGAAGATCCTGGTCAGATGTCGTGCAGACCCTAAGAGAACAAAAATGCCAGCCGAGGCTATTATACCCAGCAAAACTCTCAATCACCATAGATGGAGAAGCCAAGGTATTCCATAACAAAACCAAATTTAAACAATATCTTTCTACTAATCCAGCCTTACATATGATTCTAGAAGGAAAACTTCAACTGACAGAGGGTAATTACATCCCCCCTCAAAAAAAAAAATACAAGAAATTAATCATCCCACAACAAACCCAAAAGAAAAGAATCATACTTACATAATACCAACTCCAACAACAAAAATAACAGCAACTAGCAATCATTGGCCTTTAATATCTCTCAATATCAACAGACTCAATGACTAATAAAAAGACACAGGCTAACATACTGGCTGTGCAAACAAAATCAATCATTTTGCTGAAGCACACCTCAGAAACAAAGACAAACAATACTTCAGAGTGAAGATCTAGAAAAAGTTTTCCAAGAAAATAGTCCTAAGAAACAAGTTGTAGTAGCCATTAAAATGGATTCTCAACCAACAGTAATCATAAGAGATGAGGAAGGACACTTCATACTCATCAAAGGAAAAATCCAGCAAGGTGAAGTCTCAATTCTGAACATCTTTCCCCAAATGCAAGGGCACCCATATTCATAAAAGAAACTTTAATAAAGCTCAAAACATGCATTGGACATCATACAATAATAATAGGAAACTTCACTACCTCTTTCACCAAAGGACAAGTCATCAAAATGAAAAGTAAATAACCAGTAAAACTAATAGAAGATATGAACCAAATGAATTTCACAGATATCTACAGAACATTTCACCTCAAAACAAAAGAATGTACCTTCTCAGCACTGGATGGATCCTTCTTCACAATTTACCATGTTATCAAACATAAAACAAGCCTCAACACATATAAGAAGATTGAATAATTGCATGCATTCCATCAGATCACCACAGACTAACACTGGACTTCAATAACAACAGAAACAATAGAAAATCTATATACTCATAGAAACTGAACAGCTGTCTACTCAATGATACCTTGGTCAGGGAGGAAATAAAGAAAGAACTTAAAAGCTTTCTAGAATTCAAAGAAAATGAAGGCAAAAAGTATGAAACACAATGAAAACTAAGAGGTTTCACAACACTAAGTACCTCATAAAGAATCAACAAAACTAAGAGCTGGTTCTTTGAGAAAATTAACAAGATTGATATAAATTTAACCAGCATAATTAAATGGCCCAGAGGCAGTATCCAAATTAACAAAATCAGATACGAAAAGGGAGAGATAATTACAGAAACTTAGGGGGAAAAAACTCATATCTTACTACAAAAACCTATATTCTACAAGATTGAAAATCTAGATGAAACAGATAGTTTTCTAGACAGATTCCACATACCAAATTTAAATCAAGATCAGATAAACTATCTAAACAGTCCCATAACCCTTAAGGAAATAAAAGTAGTAATTAAAAATCTTCCAACCAAAAAAAGTCCAGAGCCAGATGGTTTTAGTGTAGAATTCTACCAGACCTTCAAAGAAGAGCTAATACTCCTTAATCTTTTCTACAAAATACAAATGGAAGAAACACTACCTGTCTCATTCTATGAAGCCACAGTTACTCTGATACCTAAACTATACAAGGGCCCAACAAAGAAAGAGAACTTCAGACCTATTTCACTTATGAATATTGATACAAAAATACTCCTTTTATTTTTGGTTTTGGTTTTTTGAGACAAGGTTTCTCTGTATATCCTTGGCTGCCTTGGAACTCACTCTGTAGACCAGACTGGCCTCAAACTCAGAAATCTGCCTCCCAAGTGCTGGGATTAAAGGCATGCACCACCACTGCCCGGCTGCAAAAATACTCAATAAAACTCTTACAAACCAAATCCAAGAAGACATCAAAAAAGAAATCATTCACCACAAACATAAAAACTTCATCCCAAGGATGCAGGGATGGCTAAATATAAGAAAATCTTTCAGTCCAATCCACCATTTAACAAACTCAAGGAGGAAAAAATTGCATGATCATCTTGTTAGATGTTGAAAAAGCCTTTGACAAAATGTTAAAATTCATGGAGAGATCAGGAATTCATGGATTATACATAAACATAAAAAACAAAATATAGAAAACCAACAGCCAACATCAAATTAAATGTAGAGAAACTTGAAACAATCCCACTAAAATCAGGGACAAGATAAGGCTGCCCACTCTCTCCCTCAATATATTACTTTAAGTTCTACCTATAGCAATTGGAGAACAAATGGAGATCAAGCAGGTACAAATTGGAAAGAAAGAAGTCAAAGTATCTCTATTTGCAGATGATATGATGGTGTACATAAGTGACCCTAAAATTTCTACCAGAGAGCTCCTATAGCTGATAACTTCATTAAAGTGGCTGGATAGAAAAGTAACTCAAACAAGTCAGCAGCCTTCTTTTATAAAAATGATAAAAGGGCCAAGAAACAAATTAGGGGAACAATACCCTTTACATTAGCCAAAAATACTATAAAATATTTTAGTGTAATTCTAACCAAGCAAGAGGAAGATCTGTATGACAAGAACTTTTAGTTCATAAAGAAAGAAAGAAAAGAACTTAGAAGATGGAAATATCTTCCATGCTCATGGATCAGTAGGATTACCATAGTAAAAATGGTTATCTTACCAAAAGCTATCTACAGATTCAATCCAATTGTCATCAAAATTCCAATTCAATTCTTCACAGACATGGAAAGAGCAATTTTCAACTTCATATGTAATAATAAAAACCTCAGGATAACAAAAACAATTCTCAACAATAAAAGAACTTCTGCAGGAATCACAATCTCTGACCACAAGCTGGACTACAGAGCAATAGTGAAAAAAAGCAAAATAATTATATTGATACAGAGACAGACAGGCCCTTCGATGGAATAGAATTGAAGACCCAGAAATAAACCCACACACCTATGGACACTGGCTCTTCGACAAAGAAGCCAAAACTATACAGTTTAAAAAAGAATACATCTTCAACAAATGGTGCCAGCCTAACTGGTGGTCTGCATGTAGAAGAATGGAAATTGATCCATTTTTATCACCTTTCACAAAGATCCAGTCCAAGGGGATCAAGGACTTTCACATAAAACCAGATATGCTGAATCTAATAGAAGCAATAGTGAGAAATAGCCTCGAATGCATTGGCATAGGTGTAAACTTTCTACACAGAACACCAATGGCTCATGCTTTAAGATCAATAATTGACAAATGGAACCTCATGAAACTGAAAAACTTCTGTAAGGTAAAGGACACTTTCAATAGGACAAAATGATAACCTACAGATTGGCAAAAGATCTTCACTAACCTTACATTACGTAGAGGGTTAATATCAGAAAATATATAATGAACTCAAGAAGTTAGACTCCAGAAAACCAAATAACCCAATTTAAAAATGGGGTACAGAACTAAACAGAGAATCCTCAGCAAAGGAATCTCGAATGGCTGAGAAGCACTTAAAGAAATGTTCAAGGTCCTTAGTCATCAGTGAAATGCACATCAAAACAACTCTGAGGTTCCACCTTTCACCTGTCAGAATATCTAAAATCAAAAACTCAAGTGAAAGCACAAGGATGTGGAGAAAGAGAAACACTTTTTCATTTCTGGTGGGATTGCAAATTGGGTCAACCACTCTGGAAATCAATCTGTAGATTTCTCAGAAAATTGGATATATTTCTACCTGAAGAACCAACTATTCTGCTCTTGGGCTTATACCCAAAAGATGCTTCACCATACCACAAGGACACAAGTTCCAGTATGTTCATACCAGCCTTATTCATAATAGCCAGAAACTGTAAAGAACCCAGATGTTCCTGATCCAAAGAATAAAGAAAGAAAACATGGTTCATTTACACAATGAAATACTTTTCAGCCTTTAAAAATGAGGATATCATGAATTTTGAAGGCAAATGGATAGAACTATAAAATATCATCCTGAGTGAGATATCACAGATGCAAGAGGGCATACATGGTACGCACTTACTGATAAAAGAATATTACCCAAAAAGTATAAAATACCCATGTTACAGCTCACTGACCATAAACCACAGAGTGTAAAATGTTTAACAAGAAGGAAGGCCTAAGAGAAGATGCTTCAATTCCACTTAGAAGGGGAAACAAAATAATCACAAGAGGCAGAGGGTGATAGGGACCTGGGTGGGAGAGAAGGATGGAAAGGGAGGACAGGATCAGGTCTGGGGGAAAGACAGGACAGAAGCCCAGAAGGCCAGGAGAATGAATAGAAATGTGCAGAGGTATGGAGTAGGGGTGGGAGCAACCTCTAGAAAGTCCTAGACGCCAGGAATGTGAGAGTCTTCTAGGACAAAATGGGGATGACCTTAGTGGAAATGCCCAAGAGTGGAGAAATGAAACCTTAAGGGATATCTTCCAGTAGATACACATGGCCCCCATTGGAGGCCTGGGTCCACTACCCATCTTCAAATTTTTTGACCCAGAATTGTTCCTATCTAAAGGAATACAGGGACAAAAATGGAGCAGAAACTGAAAGAAAGGACATCTGGCGACCGGCCCAACTTGGGATCTATCCCATGCACAAGCACCAAACCCACATACTATTACTGATGCCACTTTGTGGGTGCAGACAGGATCTTAGCATAGCTGTCCTCTGAGAGGCTCTACCAGAAGCTGACTGAGACAGATGCAGACATTTACAGCCAACCATTGAACTAAGTCAGGGACCCAGATGGAAAAGTGAGGGGAAGGACTGAAGGAGTTGAATAGGTTTGCAACTCCATAGGAAGAACAACAGTATCAACTAACCCAGATCCCTCTGAGCTCCCAAAGACTAAGCCACCAACCAAAAAGCATACATAGGCTGGTCCATGGACCCTGCTATGTATGTAGCAGAGGATTGCCTTGTCTGGCCTCAGTGTGAAAGGATAGGCTTAATCCTGTAGAAACTTGATGCCCCAAGGAAAGGGGGGTGTTGTGGCTGGGCTTGGTGCTGTTCTTGTGAATCAATCACCTAATGAATAAAGGAGCCAATCACTGGTAAGTAGGCGGGACTTCCAGGTTGGACAGAGGAAGGAGGAAGCAGAAGACAGTGAGTTAACCCTTTTTGGAACAGGACAGTTGAGAGGTAGGATGTAGCTGCTAGAGTTTCCCCGGATCATGGTGGCTGCGCAAGGATTTGCCACCGAAGGAATCAGATTTTAATAAGGCTTACAAGATTAGGTTTTAGTTGTTGCACCCAGAGATTGAGTTACCATTGTTTCTGAACTAAGTTTGTGTTTCATTTTCCCTCACGTGGCGGCTCATCTAGGTTCTTGAGAGAAAGGTAGGGCAGCAAAGCATGGGTTTGCCAGATGTGCACAACAAAGGTTGTGGAGGATTTGAAGCACAGGGCTGGCATGGTAATGGCCTGCCAGTGGGAACCGAGAGAGCTCGGTGAAGATGTTTCTGGAGGTTCAGGCCAGAAAGTCTCCATGAGATAAAACAAGTCAACCATTGCCTGCCAGTGCTTGGCCGGCCAGGCCGCCAGGGCAGAGGCCTAAGGGGGGGCGGGGGGGGGGAAATGAGCGTGCCAGTTCCACATTGGATTCTTTTTAATATATCCCACAATTGGGGGGGGGGGGTACTAGTGCATGAGGTGGAGGCAGGTTGGTGGGGGAGCACCCTCTCAGAAGCAAAGGGGATGGGGGAGTGATGAAGAACTTGTAGGGGGGGTACCAGAAAGAGGGCAACATTTGGAATGTAAATAAATTAAAAAATAATAATTTGGAGAAACCATTTCAAATTAACTGAGGGGAAAATAATCCAGGAGAAAGAGCCAAGTTTAAGCAGTGAGAGAAAAGATGGAAAGCAGAAAGCTGATCAAGATATAACTGAAGGAGGAAGTCATTTTCCAACTCCAGCTAGCAGCAGAACTTGGCAGCCATGTGCTTCTGGATTTATAGTCAAAGATAGAAGGGAAGGGTTGTGGAATGCCCCTCTGTGACTAAAAGGAGCACTGCTCCTCCCAGAGAGGAAACTCGGAGCTTCATTTCCTGTAGGTTAAAGTTGAACTTAGAATATCATCAAGGACTAGAATACTCACCGGCCCAAGAGGAAATGAGGTAGTGACATGATGAAACACCCCAGGGCCATAATTACACATCCAACACCAATCATGATAGGTCTGTGCAATTTCGTTCCAAAATAACTCACAAATATAATCAACACAAGGTTTCCTGAAAGAGTGGAATGAGAATGCATGTTTTAGTAAAGTATTAGCAGCTCTTAGTCAACAGCCTCTCCAGCATTTGGACTCTAGGGCTCATTGTTTAGCAACCACTTTAAGAATATGGGGACTGGGGCTTAGGATGTTTGGGGTATTGTTTTAAAATGTAAAGCAATTGTGATCCTGAAGGAAGATTTTCTTCCAGCCTGGAAAATCCTAAATCTCTATTCAGGATTATCCTCCCCTTGGGTCACAAAAGAGGGAGTTGAAAAGAACCAAATACATAAGTAAATTATCTACAAACTATATAATTTTATTATGATGAAAATATTTACCCTGTTCATATTATACATAAAGGAAAAATCAGAAAAATCAACCCTCCTTTTTAATGACTCAGCATACCTCCAAGTGACCTTAAATATTTGAAAGATATATGAAGACTTTGTATTTCTTCCAATGCTATCTCTTCTTAGACAGCTATCTAAGTAAAAGAGACTTTGCCATAATTTGAACGGTATGTGTCCCTGCTGTCTCCTTATTACAACCTATCTCTTTCCCTGAGGCCATCATGCAGAGTGCAATGTCCTAGGATGCCTTCTGTTTGAATGCTTTGTGCATCTTTCTAGTATATGGCTGTACCCCCTGAACGTACAAAATCTTGAAATATTGTTTGAAAAAACAAAAGAACTCACATTATGCTAAGTTCACCTCCTATATTGCCTTGCTGTTTCCTCAGATAATATATGGGGAAGACATGGAGAGAGAAGTAAATTTTATCCATGCTAAGGAAAGGTTGCTTGCAAAACTGCCTAGGAAATGCCCACCAAATGCTGCTTTCACTGGCCGTGTGAATGGCTTCTTTTCACTATTCTTCCTACTTAAGACTTTCACCATAAGTCACATGTCATAGCCAGTGTTATTAGTAATAGTATATTCTACTTTAGACAAAAACCTTTAACATTTAATCTAAAATCCATGAAGTTTACAGAAATTAGAGTTCTGCAAGAAATAAAGTTTTCAATAAACTTGGATAAAAACTATTTCAATAATCATTAACTGGACATTAGCATTTCTGTTAACAGTGAAGTAGAAAGCAATAGTGACATAAGCAGTCCTGATTCTGACACCAATAGAAATATAAATTTGACTTTGACATTGTGACTGTGACATTGTGGTTGTTGCAAATACTACAAAATGTCATGGAGCCAAATATTTACCTTGTTGTTTAAAAGCACCAATGTATGGGAGGAGAGGCCCTTGCCCCTGTGGAGGTTCTATGCCCCAGTGTAGGGGAATGTCAGGGCCAGTAAGCAGGAGGGAGGGGGTGGGGTGGTGAGCAGAGGGAGGGGGGAGGGAACAGGGGTTTGTTTTAGTTTTCTTATTTTATTTTATTTTATTTTATTTTATTTTTGGAGGGGAACTTGAGAAAGGAGATATTGCAAGTAAAGAAAACATCTAATAAAAAAAAAAGAAGAAAAGTACCAATGTTCCTGCATGACAGGTTATTTGAAGTTTCTGATAATTTTAATTCAATGTAAATGGCTTCCTAGTCACCTAAATACTTTAATTGCATGTAATTAAATGTCATTGGGTTTCCATGGTGAGTTCTTTGCATAGAAAGACCAATATCCACTTCAAACTTATACTAACACTGCCACCTGAGAGGTGAAAGTCATACTCAAGAGTAAACCATTGTTTCTACTCATTTCTCATCCCTGCACATCTCCCTAGGCTTATGTTCTAGCAACAGCCAACTTTCCATAAAACTGGGCTGACTCCATCCCCACAAAAAAATGATTTGATGCTTCACCTTCTGTCCAAGTCTCCCTTCACACTAACCCCACCTTTTCTTCTTCTGGAGAGCCTTTACTCCTTCAGGAATCGTTCTTCCCTTGCACAACTGTGCCTGGTAGGACCTTGGGTAATCAATAAACTACATTTGCGGCATCTAACTAAAAGAACACTAGAAGAATCAGTGTAAGGTCTATGTAGCACACTTATCCTGACTTTACTGGAGGCCTAGGGCTTGGATGCAATCATAAGCACTGAGAGCCTTGACCCTGGGAGACAGGACAGATCGTCTTAAGTGTGAGTGACCTTCTTCTCAACCTCAATTTTTCTTGCCATTTTTATCAAATACATTAAAGGCAATTTTACCTTGAAAGAGGTAAAAACTATGATTAAACTTCTAGGTCTCTTGGTTTATAAAGGGAATCTTTCTCTCCTTCACCCTTTGCACTCTCATGAGTTCATGAGTTGAAGTTCATTGACTCTTCTTTGTGTCTGACACAACTCAAACACAGGAAATTTTCTTTATCATTCCTAAGAGCTACGAGTGAAGAGCTGTTACGCTCAGAGATACAGTAGGGGGAAGAAAAACATTTGCTCCCTCCTTGGAACATGAGTTTCTCCAAAGTCCCAAAGTGACCTTCTAAAATGCCAAAGAAAAGGCACTAGCTTCTCTTTGAGTTACTAAATGATAGAACTAGATGTTAATGTTCTTCATCTATTGCCCCCTCCAGAGAAACAGAATCATGTTACCCTATGTGGCAACAGTTAACTGCCATCATAAGGATAGTTAGATAAGTAGGTTCTTCACACCAAGCCAGGGTATTCAAGGAACACCAGGAAGCATGTAACTCAGTCACATTTTATAGTCTAATGCAGGAAATAAAGAGAAAATATCAATATATGGAAATAAATAAGTATAAGAACACCAATCTTGAAATTCAATAATATGAGGAATTAGAAATTTGTTGATTGTCATCCAATGGTCTCTCTAATTTTGTAATTGGAGAAACAGGTCCAATACTGTACAATCTATATATATTTTCAGCTTGTTTGTAACAGTGTCTTGCTGTGTACAACATAAGGGTCTTGAAATCTTGCTTCTCCTATCTCAGCCTTTCTATTAGTAGTACTATTTAGTTCATGTTTTTACACTATACTATGGTTTTCAGAATAGCTTATAAATTTCAAAAGTATTTATATACCCAAGGGAGACATAGACAATTAACTTGGGAGGTGGCTTGTAGGAAAGAGAACAACAAAGAGTGAGACTGAATGCTTTGCTTGACATTTGTAGTTCTTGTATTAAGTTTGAAGAAGAGGACTTTACAAGTTACTCTTTCTCTGAGATGAATGCTTTTCCAAATTATCACAGATAATGAACCAGATTCTTACCCACACCTAATGTCTGTGCCACCCTCCAAGCAGAACCATTGTTCATTGAAACAGTTGGTGAATGACTTTATGGATAGACTATCTTAATACACACACCATTTCTTAAATGAATGTAACATGTTCTCTGTGGCCTGAGAATAAAGTCACTCACTCAAGTCAAATAGTTTTGACCATAGCAGGAAGTCTGTATCCAAAAATCGTGCCTACAAATCATTCCTTGGTGCAGCAGAACTGTCAACTCTCAGCTTAGCTACGATGGTGGTAAAATCCTTTGGTGATTTGAGGGTCATTCAAGTACAGCCTTATTACAATGAAATCCAATGTCTAAAAATTGTTCTTATTTTGGGCTTGTACCACAGTAAGAGCCAAGATTTTAAACTCTATTAAATACAAAACAAACAAAAAGACTCTATATATTTGTGTTCATTTAAGAAAATACTAGTAGTGATGTATTATATTGAAATATACAGTTAATATGTTTGGAGTTATTTGAAATTTATACTGAGAAAAATATATTTTCAGTATTGCTGTAGACAAGCATCTACATAACACTGTTAAATTGATTGTTTTATATCAAACAACTTATAATACTCATTTTTTGTTATAATATTTTATAAATTTTAATGAATATGACAAAAAAGATATTGTAGGTATTGAAGGGAGGTCTCTGGGAGGAGTTGGGGTACAAAAGGGAAACAAGAGTGTGATTTAATTCTATTTACTTAAAATATGTTTTTAAATGTTAACAAATTCAGACAAATTGAAATCATGTAACTTTTTTCATCATAATGCAATAAAAGTTAAAAAAAAAAAAAAAAAAAAAAAAGAACTCACCAATCTCAAAGCTCCCATTGATAAGCCCAACCATATACGTAGAAATACTGAATTGTCTCTCTATTTGCGTGAGCATGGAATTCATGTAAGTTCCTGATAGTGTTTTGGACATAAATGCCCATGTTAATGCCAACAGAAACACCTAGGAAGAAAAAAGATTAAGAAAGAAGAAAAGAGAACCTTGTTTTCTGATCATATCTCTGCCATCTACCGACAAAACAGCTTCCACTATGTGTGGACTATTAGATCCAACTTAAGCAGCCCTTAATATCCAAGCAGCTCCAAAGTGCAACCTCCTCTCTTTGTGTCACCATGTCTGCACTCTGGACACACAGAATAGTTGGTTAGCATTTCGTAAATTTTGTAGATAGTTAAGGCTTTGCTCTCTTATAGTGTACCTTACTATAGTACCAAATAGCACTCTATAGTATAGTATAGTATAGTATAGTATAGTATAGTATAGTACAGTATAGTACTATAGTGTACAGAAAGACATGAAGTTGTCCCATGTAAGACATAGCTATTGATGGATCTTTATCACTATACTGTTATCTGCAGGACAAGTGTTGTCCCTGTTAAGGAAAGTAATGAAGAGAACAGAATTACACCAAGGCACTATTTCTGCATCAAGTCTAATGTGCTTTCTCTACAGGAATAACAGGTCACTGGTTGTCCTTGGTCAGGTCAATACTTTGTTCTTTTTTTTTTCCTACATTCTCAGGCACAACAAAGGAAGCAGTTGTCACAACAGAGGGATCTATGGGGTTTTTTTCTCCCTTGTACAATATTCTCTGTAACACTTTATCAAGCAGTCCAAATGGTGTTTTTGTAATTGGACACCAGGGCAGAACATTGGGGGTTCCCACAGGTGCAGGATAAATGATGGCTTTACAGAGAATACTCAAACTACATGCCTATGACTAATTACCTCACTTGGAGTGATGTAGTGAATGAGATTTCTGTCTCTGCTAACTTATCCTCTAGCAGCTGGGTTGATGGCAAATTTTATCATCCAAATTTCTGCAACTTCTGTACTGTCTCATCCACAACTATATTCAAATGTTATTACGTGAGATTTTTATTTAATGCTTATAACTTTACTATCACAAGCATCAGTTAAGATAGATAAACCAAAGCAGAAACACGAAAAAAAAAAAGAAAACCTAATTTAAAAATAAGAATTCCAACTCTAGCATACCTCAAAAGTACTCTTCACCTGTAATATAGTGGAATTCCATCTCTAGACATTTCTCTTCTAAATTCTAATGCTGTGAGAAGAGATGTTCACTCTTCCCATTGTACATCTTCAGAGGATGTAACTGATACGTCATAATTTTCACTTGAGTCTTATAATTCAGATCCTTTATTTAAAACCAAGGTCTACCAAATTATAAAAATAATCAGACTCAGGAGATCATTTATTTTCTTTGTGTTTTAGAGAACAAATATAAATAATTAATGAGCCTTTTTAGTTCTTTCCTCTAAAGTATTTGGTTCTTTGAAAACATAAAAGAATCCAATGGTCATGCACATCCAGGTCTCCTGCTACATAACATCTGTATTCATGAAGCTAATCCGACCAACTTTTTACCTCAGTTCTCTAGAGTCTAAAGCAGACGTCTGTTGGATGCAGACCCCTCTAGCTGGATGTCTCTTTGCAAAACCTGTTTGCTTCAAGACAATTCGGCCCATTTGCAGGTGACTATGGGTCAGCCCCAGGTGGGGGTTTCCTCCTTGTGTTTTTTTTAATCCCCCATGCTGCTCAGTATAAATTGAGCAGAGAGGAATAAAGGTTGGCATTATTCCTTGACCAGTGACAGACCAAGACTGTGTCTTTTGTTAAATCCCCCAGGCCTATGCCAGATTCTTGGTACCTAGACAGTGCAGGCGCTGTCAAAATTCTTTTTTTTTTTATTAGATATTTTCTTTATTTACATGTCATGTAATGATTTCTCCTTTCCCAGTTCCCCCTCCAAAAAAACAAAAAACAAAAAACAAAAAAAAAAACAAGAACAAACCCCTGTTGCCTCCCCGCTCCCCTTGGTTGCCCCCCACCCTCTCCCATTTATTGGCCCTGGCATTCCCCTACACTGGGGCACAGAACCTTCAGATAGCTATCTCCTGAGAGGCTCTGACAATACCTGACTAATACACATGTAGAGGCTCACAGCCATCCCTTGAACTGAGTACAGGATCCCCAATGAAGGAGTTAGAGAAAGGATCAAAGGAGCTGAAGGGTTTGCAGCCCCTTAGGACGAACAACAATATGAACTAACTAGTACCCTCAGAGTGTCCAGGGACTCAACCACCAACCAAGGACTATACATGGTGGGACTGACTGTTCTGGCAGCATGTGTGTAGTAGAGGGTTGCAAAGTCAATCATCAATGGAAGGAGAGGCCCTTGGCCCTGTGAAGGTTGTGTGTCAAACTTCTTTAAAGAAGTCTTTTCATGCTTCCTAAAGAACTTTCTTTTCTTTTCTTTTTCTGTATGTGCGTATATGTTATGTGGGATGAGTTCATGCATGCATATGTACATGGGGAAAAAGAAGAAAATTTCAGATGTAATTCCCCCCCCCCCAAATTGTACATGTTTTAAAAAGAGAGAGAGAGACTCTCGACTGCCTGGAATTCATCCAGAAGGCAAGGCTGGCTCATCAGTGACCTACATGTATCGGCAAGACTTCGTCTCTCCATAATGAAATTATATTCATATGTTAATGAACTAAATCTCTGAATCTTTAAACCAGCCCAATTACTGGTTTTTCTTTTCAAAAGTTACAGTGGCCATGATGTCACACTGCAGTAATAGAAACTTTAGCTAAGATGCTTCCCCGAAACAGACTATGAGAAGTAGGGTTATAGATACCTGACGACTTTTCTCAACAAATCTAATAATCCTAATAACTAACAATCAAAATACCCACCATTATCCTAATATATGAAGCTGAAGATGCAGCTCAGTGGTTAAGAACACTGACTGTATTTGCTAAGGACCAGGATTCATTTCTCAGTATCTACATGAGACTTGAATGAGCATCTGGTGTAGGTTAGGAGACAGGGGATCTGGGCTCCTCAGGTTAGAACTGAGGGATGACCCGAGGGAACTTGGTGAGAACTGAGGGATGACCCAAGGGAACTTGGTGAGAACTGAGGGATGACCCAAGGGAACTTGGTGAGAACTGAGGGATGACCAGAGGGAATTTGGCTTCCAATAATTCGCACATCATTGTAGGGAAAAGTGCTTTCCAGGTGCTGAGTCTGATGCCTCTCTTCTTTGTTAATAAACTTCTAGTATATGTGAATAAAAGTAAAATGAGCATTGAATAGGATGACTTAGCAGCTTAGAAGGAATAGTTAAGGGATTCTTCAGAAACTAGGCCAGTGCTCAAATTTCCTACTGTAAAACTGACTTTGGAGCTATAAAGACAATTTTTGTCTCTAGAATACTAAAAACCACTAAACCAGCTAACAGTATCTTTTTTACCAAAGAGTGACTGTTGTATTGCCAAAACTTGAAGAAAATATTTGTCTGACTGGATCATAAAGTTATCTTTGCATATCAATCAACATAGCACTTCTATTAAGGAACTGTTTCCTATCTGTGACTTCTGACCCTCTTTCTGTCAGGAATTCCTGAATGCTAAGCACTGGATTGACCTCTGACCTTAGGCTAAACACCACTACAACATAATACATACTTAAAACATTTTAAACCCCATTCTTTTTTAATAGGGAAGGGGGCTGCAATTGAAATATAATATAATGTTAAAATGGAAATTAAGAAGAAAAAAATCCTTTCCCTCTTATCCTGGATAAATGTCCTGGTTAGATATCCCTAATTATAAAACCAATGTTTGTTTTTAAGTCAAGAAATTAACAACACATAGGATAAAATGGCATTTGTGTTGCAAAACTTCATAGAAGCTGAAGAATATTACAAAGACTTTCAATTCTTATTTAAAAGACTCCCATGCCTGTGTATACAAGCATATGTCTAAACAGTCCATACCTTGATCTTGGCAAAGCATGTGACCTTGTGCGTTCCAACCCTTTTCTCAGGTTCTCCCATTTTGTTCTTCTGATTGTTTAAGGATGGCTCTGCTTTCAAAGTCCTACTACTGTCTTCTCATGAGAAGAGACAGTGGTTAAATATGCTGAACTGTAACAAGTCATTTTTTCTCATTTGTGATGTTGAATTTTCTTAATTTTTTTTCCTCTCATGCATTACATCCCAACTACAGTGCTCTTTCTCTCCACTCTTCCAAAGTCCTTATCCCACCCCTTCTCCTCCAGACCAAAGTCTTCATCCCCACCCCCCAAAAAAGTGCTTGCCTTTACAAGAATATCAATGGAACGCTGAATACTTTAAAATGAAACGAGGTTCAAACCCTTGGAGACAACTCACTAGGGGAACAGTTGCTAACTTATTAAAGCAGTTAGATTATTTACTGAACTATAATAACATCGAGGGGAGGGAGAGGAGGGAAGGAGAGAAGGGAGGGGAAGGGAGGGAGTCTTCTTTCTTGTCAGTTCTTGAGGCAGCGGAGGGGAAGACTGTCTTAGGAGATAATTTAGGCTTGCTGTATAATAAAAAGTTAACTTATCTAAGTCTCAGTTACTATGCTACCATAGCTGACCTGCCTTCTGTGATCCTCTGAGGCCAGACACTGCAGTTTCTGGCACTTAACCCCTCTTCCTCCAAGTTAAGAGTTTAGTAAATACCTTTGCTCTAGCGCAGCAGGAACTGCTTCGCTCTAACTTTCAGCCTGCTAGTCGGAAGTCACAGGAAGAGAAAGGGACACTTGGAAAAGTGGTTATAGAGTTTAGTACTAAGTCCTAAAAGTTTCCTATGAAAGCTGTCTAAGGGGAAAAGCAGAAAGATCCTAAGTGGGGAAAAAGAAAACATTCTACTAAGGGAAAAACTCTTCTAAGGGAAAAAATTCTCTTAGGTAGGGCAAAAGGAAAGAAATTCTCTTTGTCCTCAGTACTTATACATCTATCAGAATGCGTGATCACATGTTAAAAAGTTCATCACAAGTTCACACAAAAAATCAAATCATAAATTGAAATAGAAGTTTACAACAGAGAAGGTTTACATGCATATTCATTAGGAGTAATTATCTAGCTAAACATCCATCACCTGTCCCAGCTCCACAAGTTCATTGTAAGTTGAGAACCATAACTAAGTTATTAGTGAAGTTTTGTAAAAAAAATAGACCCAGTCAAGATTTTATCTTCTGTCCTAGCACCTATAATAAACCTTAGTTCTATTTTTACGACCTTTGGTTAAATGTTTTACAACCTCTTGGAATGTGCTCTGAGTAGGAGAAAGTCTGTTTACTATCTAAGAGCAATTAACTGGTGACACTTGGGAGACTGGCAGAGTTCTCATGGCGGCTTTGACTATCAGAAAAGGACCTAATAGCAGTCCCACTATAAAAGAGCTTAATAATCACAGATATAATTTTAGGAATTGTATTATGATCATCATTAAGACTTAAGTCATCTATTTGTCTATATAGCACCACTACAAGACAGTGCATCTTCGTGGATCTGGAGAGATCTGCTCTAAAGGGGTGTGCTAATACCTAGTGATTGTTATATATGTTTAATTATAACAGGAAAAGCATGTTAATAGCAGGAATCTTTTCTAAAGTGAATCACTTACGGCCTTACAAATAAGGGTGAACCTCCCAGAGATATATAATAATCCGAAGCAGGCCATCTCAGGAGGATGACCAACTAGTTATTAGCTTGTCCCATTATGACTCCTGACAGTAACAAGTGATTCTAAAAAGCAAAACATAACAAAACAAAAATTATCTCAGGGCTAGGCTGCCTTAGCATTTCTCTGGCTGTCATAAACCAGTAGGACCAAAGACAGTTTAGAGGGAAAAAAGTTTTCTGTGTGTTTGGTTTATTCTTCCTTTCTTTTTTTTCTTTTCTTTTCTTTTTTCTTTTTTTTTTCTTTTTCTTTTTTTGCTTAATTTATTGTTCTTAATTAAATTGCATCCCAACTATAGCCCCCTCCCTCTTCTTGTACCAGTCCAGCCCTTACAAATCCCTTCCCATATTGTCCCCTCTCCTCCTCCTCAGAGAAGGGGAAACCCCTCCCCCCCTTGAGTACAACTCTCATCCTGGGACATCTAGTCCTTGTAGGACTAAGCATCTCCTCTTTCACTGTGACTGGATCAGGCAGTCCAGGTAGAGGAAGGGGATCCAATGGCAGACATCCCCACTCTAATTGTTAGGGGACCCACATGAAGACCAAGTTACACATCTGCTACAAATGTGTTGGGGGCCTTAGGTCCAGCCCCTGTATGTTCTTTGGTTGGAGGTTCAGTCTCTGTGAGCCTCTATGAGTTCAGATTACTGAGTATGTCTTCTTGTGGTATCCTTGATACCTCTGGCTGGCTTAATTCTATCTCCCATGATGCAGCCACATTTTCTCAGGTGAGATTGCCATATTTGTTTAGGCTGTTTGCTGCCATACATAAGGTATTGCCCATTAATGCTACTGGCTCATGATTCTCCAACTCTGATATAGAGATTATGCATAGTGCTACTTTGGCTCTCAAGAGATCTGTACTGGCTGGTTTTGTGTGTCAACTTGACACAGGCTGCAGTTATCACAGAGAAGGGAGCTTCAGTTGGGGAAGTGCCTCCATGAGATCCAGCTGTGAGGCATTTTCTCAATTAGTGATCAAGGGGGTAGGGCCCCTTGTGGGTGGTGCCATCCCTGGGCTGGAAGTCTTGGATTCTATAAGAAAGTAAGCTGAGCAAGCCAGGGGAAGCAAGCCAGTAAGGAACATCCCTCCATGGCCTCTGCATCAGCTCCTGCTTCCTGACCTGCTTGAGTTCCAGTCCTGACTTCTTTTGGTGATCAACAGCCATGTGGAAGTGTAAATGAATAAACCCTTTCCTCCCCAACGTGCTTCTTGGTCCTGATGTTTGTGCAGGAATGGAAACCCTGACTAATACAAGATCTAAAGGACTTGCTGCAGCCTTAATACTGGGGATCACTGCCTTCATAGATGTGGTTTCTAGTTTTTCCTTATCAACTGCATCCTTGACTAGAGAGATTCACACAGCATATCATGTAGATCCAGTATCCAAAAATGTGTCAGTAGCATCCCTGATCTAGGAAACTATTGACAGGAGGCTCTAGAATAGGTTTAATGCTTTAGAGGAAGCAGTTCAACTTATGGAAAACCAAATTCAAAATAGTAAGATCAGGCTCTCAGTGCAATGTCATTTTCTGTTCCGTTGTGTCTTCCCCTTAGAGCCTACTATCTCTAAATATGAGTGGTCTAAAATTTAGTTTTATTTAAAGGGGAAACATTCTAATGTAGCTTTGGATACCGACTCCCTACATCATAAGGTCATGGATGTTAATAACTCTAGTATGGAATCCACTTCTACTGAGAAATTTTCTGCAGCTTTTGCCTCTGTTGTGCATGAGTTCACTTCTTCCTGAAGGACATCACTAATAAATGGAGAAATTGTAGTTGGCTTGTTCTTACTAATTCTTCAAGTCTGCATCAAATAAGTCATGCACTCAGTAACCACGCTCACACTCAATGTTTGCACTCTCGAATTAAAACAGAAAGGGGAAGATGCTAAGTTCTGCATAGCTGTGGATGGGATGGTGTGACATGTAATGCCACTCTTGGAGCATCACCAGCAGGATGTGGGTCTCCAGGAGTGTGCACAGTTGCTGTGAGCATGGGGCTTGTTTGTGTAATAATGTCTATATTTTACTTTATGTTCCTCCTGCAGGAAATGTTCTCCCTGCTAAGGTTAATGACTGAGAAACAGAATGGCTTTGGGAAGTGAGGGTGTGTCTAATGTTCCTCAGCCAAATGGTAAATGCTATCACCTTCAGGACTGCCCTGTGGGGAAAAACTATGGGAAAACATGAGCTCAAAAATATCTTAATTTCTCAACTATACAAAATATAAGGATGCAATATGAATTGTATGAAGGGCTTCATGGACCTAAAAGAACAGATATACCTGCACTGAGTCAGGTTGTCAGAAAGATATGAAGGAAGGAGATAAACAGATTTATAGAGTGGTGATCCCAGGGCAACATTCTACCCACTAAACTTATTTGTACTTACAAAGGTGGGCAGATTTCTGGGTTCAAAGTCAGCCTGGGATAGAGCGAGTTTAGATCTACATAAGATGGGAGTGGTGATCTCTGGATGGGATCCCACAAAGCTAACAAACTTGTTGTTTGTGCTTACAAAGACAGGTAGATCTCTAAGTACATTTGCTATGTTAAAAAATGTACTTGTTGTCTCTCTCGAAGAATCAAGGGTCTTAGGTGATTCACTGATTCACTGGATAATCAAAAGGGAACCTGGGGTGGATGATTGAATTTATATGCAAATAAAAAACTGGGCTTTGGTCTGCAAGAGCTGAGATATCTACACAGCTGTCTGGAAAGCCAGCACAAGGTAAACACAGAGCTGTCAGCTTGTACCCATGATTGTCTTCAAGTCCTATGTCTGCTGCTCCCTAATAAACCTTCCTCAGGACCCTCCTCCAAGCCGAGACTGGTCCTAGGCAAAGCCTCTCAGGAGACAGCTATGCTAGGTTCCTATCTCTAAGCAGAGTATCATTAAATAGTGTCAGGGGTTGGCCAGTTATTGGTTAGCCAGTCCCTCAGTCTCTGCTCCGTTTTTCTCCCTGTGTACCTTATAGGCAGAACACATTTTGAAAATTTTATGGATGGGTTGATATCTTCCTCTTTTCATTCAAAGTCCTGACTAGCTACAGGAGGTTGGCAACTTTAATCTCCAAATCAGTGTTTGTTTATTTTTAACTTACAGTTCTATCTCACAGTTCACCGCTGCAGGTAGTCAGGACAGGACCTTAGGGCAGGAATCTGGATGCAAGAAGTAAGGCAGAGGCCACGGAGGAATGCTACATACAGTTTTGCTCCTCATGGCTTGCTCAGCCTGCTATCTTACAGAACTCAGGATTTTGCATCACCTGCAGTGAGCTAGCCCCCTCACATCAATCATCAATCAGGAAAATGTACCACAGGCTAGACCATTGGTCCACAGATGACTCTAGCTCATCTCAAGTTGATATAAAACTCTCCAACATAGATAAGGAAGGAGTTCAGAGAGCTAAATGTTTGCTTTCTAATCTTGAGGATATGAGTTCAAACTCTTAGCAGCCAAGTAAAGAGCTGGGTTTCTTTGCACCTGCCTGTAACCTCAGAACCCAGACAGCAGGATCACAGCAGTGTGCCTACCTGTCACTCCAAGCAAATGAACTACCAACAGGTTAAGTGAAGAGACCTACAGTGTTTTAAATAGGTATGACCCCAATAGACTCAATAGTATTTGAGGTCCCAATAGTATTTGAAGGCATGGCTCAGAGTAGTGGCACTATTAAGAGGTGTGGCCTTTTTGTGGTAGGTGTAGCCTGGTTGAAGGAAGTGTGTCACTGTGGGAGCAGGCTTTGAGGTTCCCTATACTCAATATAAGCACAGTGTGGAACACAGTCTGCTTCTGCAGGATCAATACACAGAGCTCTCAACTTCTTCTTAAGCACATGCCCACCTGCAGTCCACAATGCTTCCTGCCATGATAAGAGACTAAACCTCTGAAACTATAAAACAGCCTTGATTAAATGTTTTCCTTTATAAGTGTTATCCTGGTGGTCATGGTGTTTCTTTACAGAAACAAATCCCTAGGACAAGACCACCATAAAAAAAATTAAAAGACTGAATATTGTAGAGGAAGATATTCATCATTGATTTCTGGTCTTTATAATATGCACACCTGAATATGTGCACCTGCACCTGAACCCACTCCTATGTATGCACACAAGCCCATATATATAAACATGTATATACATATAAACTGCATTCAGATATGCACACACACACACACACAAATGTGTCAAGGCAATCTCTTGAATAGAAACAATTTAACCAGTGCCTTGAATATTATAATATTTTCTAGGAATGTTAGTATATTCTGAATGACCTTGTAAATAAAAGCATAAAAGATTAGCTTTTGTGATTTATTTTGAAAAATCCAGTGCAAATAACTATACTTATTCTTTGGTGACACTAAAGATAGCCTCGGAGCTTTTTAGGCTCTGACATGAAGCTAACGACAACGTAGATAAAATGAAGGTTCTCGTTTCTTTACACAAAGCAAATGAAAGCTAGATGATGACCTAACTTGAAGGCTGTTGCCTTTAAGAATGAGGAGACAGCTGTTGTATTTGTCCTAAACCTCTGCCTCACAGAAGCCTAGACTGTCTTACCAGGCTTCTTTCTTGAGGTGTTTGAATTCCAAAATTTCCCCAGAATTTCAAGATTAAAACACTTTCTGAGGCATGATAGAGTCACATGGGGAGACATGGAATTTTAATCACAAAATAACCTAAGTAAAAGCCACAAATAAGTGTCTGATATAGAGAAGAATCCAATAATTCCAAGTTTAAAAATATAGGGGAGAAGAAGAGATCAGACACATAAACAGAGATATGTATATGTGATTATTTATGAGATACATATTATGTATGGGTGAATGTGTCCCTCTCTGAATAACTGATATTTACATACAAGCATTTAAATGCAATTCGAAAAGGTGACTTGAGCTCTATTCAATTGTACTAGCCTCATAAAACTGTTTTCTGTCTTTGTAATGGTTTGTATATGCTTGACCCAGGGTGTGCCACTTTAGGGGGTGTGGCCTTGTTGGAGTAGGTGTGTCACTGTGGGGGTAGGTTTAAGACCCTCACCCTAGCTGCCTGGAAGTCAGTCTTCCACTAGCAGCCTTCCAATGAAGATGTAGAACTCTCAGCTCTGCTTGCACCATGGTTGCCTGGATGCTGCCATGCTCCCACTTTGATGATAATGGACTGAAATTCTGAACCTGTAAGCCAGCCCCAAACATATGTTGTCCTTTATAAGACTTGCCTTGGGCAAGGTGTCTCTTCACACCAGTAAAATCCTAACTAAGACAGAAGTTGATACCAGGAACTCGGTTATTGCTGTGATAGACCTAACCATGGTTTTGTTTGGAAGAATATGGATTTTGGGACTTTGGATTTGGAAAGCAGTGGAATGCTTTAAGTGGGGCTTAGTGGGCCATCCTAGTAGGAATATGGAAGACATTGTTGCTCAATCAGAGTGATTTGAACTGTGCTGACCCAGGAGGTTTCAGAGGAGAAGAATTTCAGTATGTGGCATAAAGACTCTTTTTGTGGTATTTTGGTGAAAAATGTGGCTACTTTTGGCCCTTCGATGAAGAGACTGCCTGAGGCTCAAGTGGAGAGACTCAGATTAATTGCATTGACAAAGGAAGTCTCAGAAATGCCCATCATAGACTTTATTCTCTGGTTAAGTCTCATGAAGAACATTTTAAACAAGTACAGCAAGCTAATAAAAGAAAAATATAAACTATATGCTTCAAGTACTAAAGGAGTACTAGGAAGTGAAATGGAACTAAATTCTAGGAGATAGCCGATTAAGGGAGTGGGACTTTGGGGCAAGATCCTACCCAGCTAAATTTAGACCCAAGCATGGCGGTACACACCTTTAACCCCAGGTGACAAAGCCTATCAGATCTCTGAGTTCAAGGCCAACCTGGGAAATAGCAGTTCTAGGTGAAGAAAAGCTTAAATCCAGACATAGTAGTACATGCCTTTAATTCAACATTACTGTAAACAGTCATACAGATCTTTGAGTTCAAGCTCAATCTTCAGAACCAGCTCCAGGAAAGTCAAATTTAGGCAGTGAAAGAGTTGAAAAAGAGAAACCTGGTGATGATGTAATAGAACAAGGGGCCCATGCTCCAGCCCAGCAAGCAGCAGAACTCCGCAGCTTTAGCCATGTGTCTCTGACTTTAGTGTCAAGAATAGAAGGGACTAATGGAATAACTGATGCTGGTTAGCTGGAGCTCAGAAATTAGTAGTGATTAAGAAGAGACCAGCATCACTGAGATGAAATCTTCTGGGAAGTGTTTTCTGAGAGCACAACAAAGCTGTGTTCCAGAGATAGCCAAGGTTGTTCCTCATGCTACAGCTGTACTTGGTAATGTGTAAGAGTCACCCAGGGGGTACTGGTTTTGAAGGCATGAAGGAGTCACAAAGAACAGCTGAGGCTCGGCATTGGGAGAGGCCATGGAAGGCCATTGTGAAGGTGCAACCTCAGTTGTAGCTGACTGCCCAGGACTGAAGTGGTCATGCAGTAATGATTACAGTGTTCTATAACAATGCTCAGAATAAAACAGATTTAGGCAAGGAGAGAACTAAGAAATGGAATGCTAAATTACAAACAGTAAGAGCAGAGAAAGAGAAGAGGCACTTCCCAAATTAATAAACAACAACAACAACAATAATAATAATAACAACAACAATAAAAGCAATAATGAAATTGATGGCAGCTGGAACTGCCATGAGATGTTTGTTAGCTTTTTCTGCTAAGGCAATGCAGCAATGCCTAAATTCCAAGGAGTAATAGTCAAGGCTTCACTGCTATAACAGGAGATAATACAAATGGCCCAAACACTTAGAATTTTCTTGTTTCTTTGCTCAATTTTTGTTTTTCACTAATATTGGGACATAGAAAGGATACTTTCATTGTTTGGCATTACTAAAGCATATGAGATTTTTAATGTTACTACGGTTCAAATTTGTTTTCTGATTTGAAGAGTTAAAATTGTTTGGAACTGAGATGAAATATTTGAGCAGGGCAGTGATGGTGCATGCCTTAATCCCAACAAACAGGAGACAGAGACAGACAGATCTCTGTCAATACTAGAACAGAGTGGTCTATACAATAAACCTACTATGTAGGTTTTGCTTAGTAATGAAAAATATGTCCTTAATGATCTGATCTACAAGATAAATGCCAATCTTAAATTTATATAAAGAAAATTTGGGAATATAGGTATATTTATCCACATAATGTCTACTTTTCATTTCAATTTGAAAGGCAATGCTTTTTCTGTTCCCAAATAGCTTTTTGCCCCAGGAGAGATATATTCAACTAGTCAATATAAGGACCCAGAGTAGGGTTGGATCAGGGGTGCTTAGTTTTTATCCAACATAGAAAATAAAAGCTATTATTGGAATCCAAATTATTGGACATAGGATATGATCTAAGAAGACTCTGAATATCTTGGCTACAAACAGAGGGAGATTGGCAAGATAAATACGAAAATTATTATATATGCTGATTTGTTTATATGAGAACAGCTCTGAGACAGGCTGAGGGCTGAAACATATATATGTGGGTATGTATATATGTACATATATACATACCCACATATATATATATGTCTATATATATGATATATTGTGTGTATATATATATGTATATATATATATATACATATATATATACACACACACACACAGTAATCTTTTTGGCTACAAAGTCTTCAAGATTTATTGTGTCATTCTCTTGAATGGCATACATAAAATATACTGCAGTCTGGTTACAATTCAAACTAGCTTAAGAAAGACAGATAATCTTTCACCTGCTCAGACAAAGAACAAGAAGTCTTTGTCAATTGATCTGTGCATCTCACACATTCCATACAGAACTGCGAATTACTTGTGAGAGCTTATGTGTTCACAGAAAATGACAACTAAGGAAGCAGCCCTAACAAGATCCACCCTTGGGGGTGCTGGGATGCCTGAGCCTGCCTCAGACTATCCCTATGCTGTATCCTTGGAGACTTGCTTCCATAATGGCTTCAGGGAGGGCTTCTGACCCCAGATGACCTCACTTCATCCAGCCATAAAGACTGATCTGGTCAGGACTTTACTTAAGTTTAAACTTTTACAGAACCCAAAGACTGGACAACACATGTCACATCTGGCTTTCTCAAGACTTAACCATTTTCCCTATTTTCTTGCCCCACCCCAGTGAATTCTATACTCCAAATCAGCTGGAAGCATTTCTAAGAAGACTGTCATCCACTCCCTTAAGATGGGATGGAGGGGTGTAGAGTCCGGCCAGCGGAAGTATTCGGGCCCAAGCCACCGGGGCAGCCACCGAAGGCTTTTGCAGGGGCACCAGCAGCGCTCAGAGACCCCCAGTCGCACTCACGTCCCGGTGAGGCCACCCCGCTGTCGGACCCTATGGTTGGCTTAAAGAGCCTTTGTACTATATGAAGGACATGGCTCTGCCACGGCGCTAGCCAAAAACACTTTGGAAAAAGGCCAGCGAGTGCCTCTGGTATGGGCGGCTTCCCACAGCGCCACGTTGGCGCATTGCCTTGCTCTGCCCAGCAGGCACCTGCCCTGTCTCGGAAGCCCAAGAGGGAGATCAGCTGCTACAGCCAGCCGCCCTCGCAGTGCCTGTCGGTCCCCGCGCTGGAACTCCAGGGCACCGACGCAGTTTTTTCGGCAGAGTGCCCTTGCAGGGCCCAAGCCGCCATCTTTTTTTTTTTTTTTTTTTTTTTTTTTACTGTTCCTTCGCCAGGTTTATTTGCTTCAGGTAGTTAGGGCCCATAACCCTCATCTCAAGGATCCTCCAGCGCAACAGCAATGTTCTGCTGCAGGCTTTCGAGAGGCTATGAGAGTAGAGTATTTCTATGTGGAAGAGGCTCCAAGCCGCCATCTTGGCCACGTGTAAGACAGGGACAGAAACGCCGATTGTGATCGCATTCATTCAGGACAAGACAAACACATAACACATATAGACAAAGCGACATAAATTTTCTGAAAGTCACAGGGAGCACTCGCCTGTGCACAGCCTCTGACTCTACCTGCATGGCAAGGGTTGTATCCACATTTTTGGACCTATTAACCCTATTCAGCCACCTGTCCCCGGTCCAGGCTGTAATTAACCCCCGGCAAAAACCTGCCGTATCTTACCCCCTGCGCCCTGGCCATCCAACCCCAGCCCTCTGGCTGTACCTTACCCCAGCTCCATCGCTGTCCAAACCCAGCCATCTGACTGTACCTATTTACCCATTCAATTAGAGAAATTTTTATAAAAATAGCGTCAGTCCCCCCCCCTTCTTTTTGTTTTGTTTTGTTTTAATCTATAATGTTATCCACCAAGGCTTGGGTGAATGGCGCGGTAGCACAGTATTGATCAACTGCATTTTTTCTTTTTTTTTTTTTCTTTTTTTTTATTAGATATTTTCTTTATTTACATGTAAATTTTTCCTTTCCCAGGTTCTCCTCCAAAAAACAAACAAACAAACAAACAAAAACAACAAGAACAAACCCCTTTTGCCTCCCTCCCTTCCCATGCCTGCCACTCTACCCTCTCCCACTTATTGGCCCTGGCATTCCCCTACACTGGGGCACAAAACCTTCACAAGGCCAAGGTCCTTTCCTCCTATTGATGATTGAATTTTCAACCCTCTACTATACACACATGCTTCCAGAACATTCAGTCCCACCCTGTATAGTCCTTGATTGGTGGTTGGATCCCTGGGAGCTCTGAGGGTACTAGTTGGTAATTGTTGTTCGTCCTAAGGGGCTGCAAACCCCCTCCATAGAACTTTTCTCTAACTCCTTCATTGGGGACTGTGTACTCAGTTCAATGAATGGCTGTGAGCCTCTACATCTGTATTAGTCAGGTATTGTCAGAGCCTCTCAGGAGATCTACACAATGGAGTACTACTCAGCTATTAAAAACAATGAATTTATGAAATTCTTAGGGAAATGGATGGATCTGGAGAATATCATCCTGAGTGAGGTAACCCAATCACAAAAGAACATACATGGTATGCATTCTCTGATAAGTGGTTATTAGCCCAGAAGTTTGGAATACAGGAAGAACGACACACAAACCACAAGAAACCTAAGAAGAAGGAAGACCAAAAGGTGGACATTTCATTCCTTCTTAAAAAGGGGAATCAAATACCCACAGAAGGAGTGGCAGAGATTAACTATGGAGCAGAGACTGAAGGAAGGACAAGCATATAGCTATCAACTGCCTTTTTTAAATCCTTGATAATTTTACCATCAAAAGCTTGATAATACCTATACGGATCATCATTTTGGTCTCTGCGTTCCAGTACCGGAAAAATCCTGTAAACTGGAATAGTCTTGCTCTATTTCCCGAGCCCTGTAAAAAGTCCCCTCTAAGGGCAAAGGTTCTGCCCTCAGATAGCTGTCTTTCTTTCTGCCTGCCTGCATTTTAAGACCCCTGAGTTCATCACTTAATTCTCGTACCTTGTTCTCAAGTTCTGCTCTACTGAGGCAAGATCTGTTCTGAAATGTCTCCCTAGGTTTAGAGTGCATAGAATTTGCATAAGAACTCTGTCTCCTTACATGAGATGCTGTAAGTTTGCGCTTTGCGAAAGTTTTGGGCTTCTTCGGTCACCATACTCAAGCCCGAAAAACCTTGGACTTCGAGGAACTGTGGACCTGTTCAGCTTCCACAGAAGGTGGGTCCATATTCTCATCTGAAATCGTCTTTTTTGAACTAGTCAGACATATCCTGCTATCAGAATGACCCTCCTTCTGCCCATTTTTCTCACTTTCAATCATAATATCCATGACCATCCCCAAAGGCAGAGGGGAAAACCGTCTACCTTATTATTTGTGAAAGCTTTTCCTATTTTCTCCCAGGATTTTCATTATTGATCTTGGTTAGTCCTTCCAACCAAGGACAGTGAGCTTCTTTTTGCCTGGTTAGCTCAGTTCTGGCAGTATGGTCTTCAGTCCCTTTCTCTCGCATCCGGGCCATTGGGCGCCATTCTGTAGAGTCCGGCCAGCGGAACTATTTGGGGTCCATGGGTTACCTCAGGCTGGAGGTTGGACTAGACCTGTGGGAATAAACAGACGAAAGAAAAACACGGAGGGCCACCAAGTAGGTTTTATCAAGGCGACATTTACTTTGGGGTGAAATGGGTATTTATATCCAGGGGCACAAAAGTGAAACCAACACAGTGAACATGATATATGCATAACGTAAATACAGCTCTAGACAGTAAGACCCCAAGTTCTCGATAGAAATGACTCTCAGGCAAGTACATTGTTTACAGTAAGCGAATGACTTCAAACAGGAGGGCTAATAACAGATCTGCTTCTCAGTTTCAGGAGAAGCAGCGAGCTTTGTTCCAGGCACCACAGGTGTTGGCTATAGTTCCAGCAATTCCAGCTGCTTTTGCTTTTGGCTTCAGGCAGAGGAGATACTCAGCAGTGTTGGGGGGGGGGGTGAGGCGACAGAGGGGTTGGCCATTTTATGAGTTATGGTGTTTGCTGTCATTTAGTGGGTAGTTGCAAGTTAATGATTTTGATTTTTAAAAAAACAATGTACAGCAACTTAACACTCCTTGTCCACAACCCATCCCAGGAAAGCAGAATTAGCATCAAAATACAAACAGCACAGGCCCATCCACAACATACCTGTTTTCAACTCTTGTAGAAGGTATTGAACATTTTCAACTCATTTAAAAATACAAGGTTTATCGAAGTCATTTTAATAGCTTTATTAAAAACTCTTTAGAATAATTAAGTAATACAAGTTCATAGTCAGTCAATCAAACTCATTGTCATGTCACATACTAGAATAGATTATCACAAAAATATCATCCTAAGTTAAATAGATAGCTAGTAGTTAGAAACAAGCAATGTTCCTATTCAGATGTCCAATAGATTGATAGATAGATAATAGGTAGGTAGGTAGGTAGGTAGGTAGGTAGGTAGGTAGGTAGGTAGGTAGATACATACATATATACATACAAACATACATACATACATACATATAGATAGATGGATACATAGATAGATAGATAGATAGATAGATAGATAGATAGATAGATAGATAGATAGAAAGATAGATGATACCTTGATACCTCTGAGACCTATATAAAATAGAATTTAAAGGTGTTTTTATTGATTTAAGGGGTCTTGGGGTAGTTATTTGTTTGGTTTTGTTTTGATTTTTTGTTTGTTTTGTTTTGCTTGAGACATATCAGCTTCTGACAGAACCCCATTCAATTTGGAAGAAGAATGAGAATTGAACCTCCATTAGGAGAATGTTTCTAATGTGGCAAGCTGACACTGAGAAAGAAAATGGCCTATTCCCTCTGCAGACAGAATGCTGTCTGAAATGGGCAAACTTCAATGCAGGCAAAGTTGATGGCTGAGCTTTTCTAGGACAGAATATGCAAGTGCTACATATTTTCTACTTCACAAATCTGTCTATCAGAATGCTGAAGGCTGGGCCAGAAGGTTGAAGATGATGCACCAGCATTATAGAAATATGTTGAGAACTGTTCAGGCAATCAGCTGTTTCTGTCATTTCTATAGTTTTGGAAGCTGCTTGCTCTGTACTTCCTGCATACTCATGCAATAATTTTCTTTCTCAAGTCTCTGATGGTGTTGAAGATTAGATAGCCATAGTCTTATAATTAAGCTTAAATTGTAAAGGATCTAAGAAGGCGATTAAGGTCTTAGGAGATGTGTTTTAAGGATAGTAAATGCAAGTTATGCGGGTTATAGAAAGTTGTAAATGGGTGTTTAAGGTTGATAATGCAAGTTATGATGATAATTGAATTCAATACAAAATTCTGAATTATCGAGAATTATCTCATCAAGATAGGATAGATAGTAGAATTCTTTCTCCAAAGATCATAAAATACAAATAAACTGGAGATTGTGAATGTAATTTTTCCTGAAAATTCTTGTAATTGTTCTTATTTTATATAGTTTTTTCTTTTGTAATAAAAAGAGACTTTGTTGGACTAAAAGGAGGAGGTGTTGTAGTACACTGTGTGGAGTTGTGTCTCTATCATTCCTCATCTACCTAAGGCATTCTCCTTTTGGCTTTAATAAAAATCTGATGGTTAATTAGCTGAGCAGAAAGTTGAAGGAGGGACTTCCTGGAAGGGAGGAAGGCACTCTCAGAAGAAGAAAGAGGAAATCCTTTTCACCAGGAGGGGAGATGGATGTTACTATGGGCCTGGAAGGATAGTGAGCCACGTGACTGAATTGAGCTAGGTGGTCAGGTTAACTTATATGAGCTAGTTGATATTCTGCATAGCTAAGGCCTAAGCTTTGAAATATTAAAAGATATCTGTGTACTTATTTGGAGAACTAGCTGATTATGGAGTAACTGTACTATATCAATTTCCAGCATAATTAATGTATACAGAACTTTAGTAATCATTTTATAGGCAACAAGCAGAGCAAAACTCCATGACAGCATGAAATCCTCATGACAGGTAGTCTTTGTGGCTCAGACTCTCTAAGGTATGTTCATTGGGATTATGCTAATCAATGGGCCACATTCTGTGAGTCCTTCCTCCTATACAGCTTCCAACAAATGTCAAACTGGGAAGCAGGTTAAAAGCTGTATCAGAAAAGTAAAAAGCTGAGATTCACAGGCTGGAGTCCCCAAAGATATAAACTCACCATTGAAAGCTAGGAAGACCCTGGTATTCCCCTCTCCTTCACAATTCCAATATCACACAAAGATTTCCAAGGAACACAACCTAAAAGAATCTGAAGGACAGAGAACCTGGGAACCTTAGTCTGCAGGTGCCAGTCTCTGGGTTATAACATAGATAAAGCATGGGTGAAAATGAATACAAAGCCAGATAAACACCAACCAAGACATCCATAACCCTCACTAAGAATTAAATATGTTTAATTAATATTATCAAATAGGTGCCCAAGCTATCAACCAGTGATAGTTGTTTGCTGCTACATAGTAGACTTAAGTCCTCAGGGCTGTTCTGACTCAGTTCAGAAGACAGCTACTTGTGTATTTCAGCAGCTCTCATTTCCTATATTCACATTCTGAGCAATACTAAACACAAGGGGTTGCCATTAAGTCAACTGGTTTCTTTATTAACTTGAATGCCTGAACTCATACCTATTGCATCACTCCAAAAAGCGTACAGTAATCAGGTCTTCACAAAGCACAGTCTGTCCACAAAGAAAGGACCAACAGTTTAGAGGCATACTGCCAGGAAATCAACTTGCCAACTGAGACAAGCTACCCTATTATGAAACATCAGTGTATTTACTGCTCAAAGTGATATTTTAGACTCAATGTATGATGGCTTCATCGTACAGCATCCTTACATAACAAAGCAAAAGACCAAGTAAGCAGTGTGCTTTCTCTTATCTTAAGGTCACTCACTGCAGAGTGAAGGTCCAAATCTCAAGAATCAACAACCTCCCAATAGCCAGAAAGTTACATGTGACTAAGGATTCAACAAATTTGTTTTGGGGAAAGAGCTCACATTCCATAATGTGGTCACATTTTAAAATTAGAGTAAAAAGAATTTGTTTTTGTATGTGGTTGAGGACTGGAAAAGAAAAAAATGAATCAACAAACAAAGAAAATAATCATGAATCAATAGGGTTTTTACTTTTAGAAGAAAAGGTAATTTATATATTGATAATCTTTACAACTGAGAGAGTTTAAGTGAGAATTGCCTCTAGAGGCTCATATATTGAAATGCTTGGTGATCAGTTACTGCTTGGGAAACATAAGGAGGTGTGGCCTTGTTAAAAGAGCTGTGTCATTAGATATGAGTTGTGGTTTCAAAAACCCCATGACATTCCCAAGTGATTCTCTCTCGGACTTGTGGTTGTTGAATCAAAATATGAGCTCTCAGCTACTGCTCCAGTGCCATATGCCTGAAGCCATGTTCCCCACCATGATGGTCATGGACTAACCCTTTAAAACTATAAACACATCACCAATTAGTTGCTGTTCCTTATAACTTACCATGGTCAGGGTGTCTCATCATATCAATAGAAAAATAGGTAAGACAGCGTCTTAGATCAAAGTTTAGTCATTCAGTTTGTCTAAGGGACTTCCATTTACTTTTTACCTTACAATATTCTCCTACCATTCTAAAAGCATTGCCTTTGAAAACATCCTACCAATCCCTAGAGTTGGCTTCTGCTAAAATAAAGGTTAGTCTAAAGTAATGACCAGCTGAGATTATCCACTTAGAAATGAGTTTATAATCTAATAGTGTTAACTTTACTGCTTTAACGATAGATAACTAAGTTAGAAACAGATATTATCTCTACAATGACAACATTAAAAATGCTAAGACAATACCAAGTGCTAATAGGGAAAGACAGTTATACTGGCTTCAATTAAAAACAAGAAAGAAAAAACAAAAATGTTATCTTTACATTAAGTAGAAAAACAATTGAGTTTTGTAAAAAAAAAAAAAATCCTTCAGTTAACCTTTATTCTCCTCTCTTCTTTTTCTTAGGTACTTTTGGCAGTCTTCTCATTCAGTTATATATATGCAAAGCTCTGTGGAGTCACTATCAAACTTCCATCACTCAAATAGAAAGAAGATTTGGCATGCATCATCTCCTGTTGCTTTGATGGGTAGAGGCTTCGAAATGGGTATTGCTTATTTCTGTTTAACGAACAAGACTTACAAGTGAAGATTCTGTTCAGACATGGACTGTGCCCATGTTCTCCACCAGGGATAACTCTGTTCTTTCTGCCAAACAAAGCAATGTCTGGAGCAATTTTTGTTGTCTTATCTTGAGAAACAGGACTGCTGCTGCCTAAGAGTTAAAATCAGCAGTATCACAAAATATGGTGCACAGTGATCATGAAAAGAGGATTTGTGAAGATGAATTTTTTTCATAGACACATTGTTTTCAACTAACTCCTTTAGCCTTTCCTTTTTCAAGAAGATCAGAGAGGCTATAATACTTTTAATCTAAGAAGTAAAGAACAACTTTGGAATAATCTGTGCGTATTTCTGCTCTTTAACTCTATGGAGTATAAAATGATTACTAATATATTGTACATATTAATTAAAGCTGGAAGTTAAAATGGTGGAAGTTACTCCTTAACCAGCTAGTTCCCCAAATAACTACACAAAGAAACCCTTTAATATTTCAAAGCTTAGGCCTTAGTTGGCAGACTCTCAGCTAGCTCATCTAAGTTAACCTGAACACCTAGCCCAATTCTGCTATGTGGCTAGCTTTACTTTTGAGGCCCATAGTCATATCTGTCTCCTTCATGTCTCTTGGCTAAAGGGCCCTTCCTCCTTCTTCTTACCAGAATTCCTTTCTCCCTCCCAGGAAGTCCCACCTTCTGCTTCCTGCCAAGCTAACTGGCCAAACAGAAAACGCCATAGGTAGATAAGGAAGGACAGAGACACAAATTCACACAGTATACCCCAAAACCACCCTTTTTCTTCTGATAAAGACTATTTCTCTTATAATAAAAACCATAGACTATATGAAAAATTTAAAAAACTTATCAAGTAAGAAATGCATTCACAATGGTCCACTTGTATTTGGCAATCTCTGAAGAAAGAATTCATTATCTATTCTACTTTGATCAGTACAGAATTTAAATCTTATTCAGTTTCTATCCTAACTTGAATTAACAACCTACACATTCCTGTTTATAATTTCCTCTAACTTTCATAAAGCACCTTCTAGATCCTCCGACCTTCATTTACTATCCTTAAACATCTCCTTAGACCCAAAACATTTTCTTAGATCTTTCTCAACTTAAGCTTATTTGTAAGACTATAACTATCTAGTCTTCAACCACATCAGAGACCTGAGGATGAATAGATATTATCTGAGTGTACAGGAAGTGGAGGCAAGCAGCTGCCAAAACTATAGAAATGATAGACACAGTTGATTGTCTGGACAGTCCTCGAAATTCCCTATAACATTGGAGCATCTATCTTCAGCCTTCTGACCCAGTAGATCTGACAAACATGTGTTTGTCATAAAGCAGGAATATAAAGGGCTTACGTCCTATGTCTTGACAGAGTTTGGCAGTCAATTTTGCTTGACTCCAACTTTTGTCCATTTTGGACAACATTCTGCATGCATATAAAGTTAGGGCGTTTTCTTTGCCCAGTGGCTAGCTTACCACAATTGAAACCATCTCCAAATGAAGTTCATTCAATGCCTATAATCTTCTTCCATATCAAATGGGGGGTATTACAAGAATTGATATGTCTCGATGTCAAAAAAGGCCTAAGTCAATAAAAAAAAATCTTTAAATGACATATTTTGTGAGTCTCTGAGGTCTTTAAAGACAATCTGTTTATAGAATATTTGAACAAGCAAGCATTACTTGTTTCTAGCTACTTATTATTGGTCTAACCTAGGACGTATATTTCTGCAATAATCTATGCTAGTACCTAACATGACCATGCATTTAACTATCTGTGTATTCTTTGGTTGTAGTCCAGTCGCTGGGAGCTCCTGGCCTGTTGACACTGTTGCTCCCTCCGTGGGGCTGCAAACCCTCTCAGTTCCTTTGGTCCCTTCTCCAACCCCCACACTCGGTCCAATGGTTGGCTGCAAGCTTCTGCCTCCATATTTGTCAGGCTCTGACAGAAACTCTCAGGAGACAGCCATATCAGGTTTCCATCACCAAGCACAATAGCTTCCTGGTTTGGTGACTATATACGGGCTGGATCTCCAGGTGGGGCAGTCTCTGGATGGCCATTCTTTCAATCTCTGCTCCACACTTTGTCTCCATATTTCCTCCTGTGAGTTGTTCACCCTTCTAAGAAGCACTGAAGCATCCACATTTTGGTCTTCCTTATAGTACCTTTAGGGGGAAAAATGGGTCTTCTTTTTTTTTTTTTTTTAGACTGTCATTTGTGAGTGTTTTATCTTATCAGCAGGATGTCCTGCCCTGATTTCTGCTAGTCTGGAATTTACAGAGTTCTGCCTGTATCTCCTGTGTGTTTGGGATTAAAAGCTAGCACTGCCTTGCTCAAATAATTCACCTCAATTCCAAATCATTGTAACTCTTTAATTTAGAGAACAAGAAAATTGAACTGTAGTGACTTTCATAGAGATGACACAGAAAACTGAAGATATCGTAACTAGCTCCATGACTACAACAACTAAAATTGAACTATAAAAGATCCAAGCGCCTTCCGCTGTAGTTTTTCCTCATTCTTTGACATGGAAACTATTTTTCCCTTTAATTTCTGACTCTCTCTTGAAAGACTTCAATTTACCAGTTTTAAACTTAATACCTTCGCAGTTCAGTTGCCTGGGCTTTTAATTTTTGTGCCTTGTGCTATTGCTAGCCCAACCCTAGCTTTTCAGATAGCTCAGGGCTCCTAGTTCCTCCTTATGCCATCCCTGGCCAGACCTTTCCGACCCATCTGTGTATGTATATGTGTGTGTGTATCTATGGGCACATTTGTGAGGATGCCCTCAGAAGCTGTAAAGGGGCACTGAATACCGTGGAAGTGGAGTTATAGACAGTTATCTACACAACATGCTCCCTGGCAATAGACACAGTCCCTCTTCAACAGCAATAAGTACTTTTAGGGACCAAGCCATCTCTCCAGCTCCCACTTCATTTTCTCTATGGAAGCAGCTACATTTTCACAATTAGAATGATTTTGATTTTGCATTTTCCTTACAGCATGTTTCTTTGTCTACATGGCTCTTGAATCTATGATTACAAATTTTGCCTCCTTTTGTTAGTATATCTACAGAAAATATGTATTTAGAAGTAGAAAGTGGAAAAGCCCCTGTTAACTGAAAATGTATTTACTGAGGCTTATGGTACCAGGACTTAAAAGCTTAAGGCTGACAGCTCTGAGTCCTAAGAACTAAAGACTCATTGCTACAACCTCAAAAAAAAACAAAACAAAACAAAACAAAACAAACAAAAAAAGGGAAGAAAAGAGAGAGAGCAAGAGAGAGAGAGAGAGAGAGAGAGAGAGAGAGAGAGAGAGAGAGAGAAGAAAAAAAAAAGAAAAGAAAGATAAGAAAAACCAACATCACATGTACTTATAGCTCTAAATACTTGGCTCAGAGGCTTATTGCTCTGAATTATGAGCACTGAAAGCCCAGAAGTGGACAGCCTGGCCTCACACTGCAAGCTCCTGACATGAACACCCTTGGGTGGCTCTATACATTCCCACCCATGGCTGTTTCCTGTTCTAGCTACTGTTGCCTTCCATCTTATCAATAACAATTTATGCATTTTTCTATTTTTTTAATTTTACAGTACTTTATTTTTCTTCTTAGCTTGCCATTTCTGACCTCATGAATCAACACTGTTTTGCCTCTACTGTGTTTTTCCAAAGTATTTCCTTTTTCCAGTTAATAGTTTTTTAACTTCTACTTTATGTATTTTTTTTTACTAACTATTCAGCAATTCTTGGTAACTACCAGTTTGTAACGCCAGATTGATTAGACTTGGATCCCCCATTTGGAGTGATTCTTCCCACTGTTAGCCTAGATAATTTACAATCAACATGACATTTCAGTGGTCACTCCTTACAGAAATTTTACTAAAGCTTTTAATTAAATAAATACCTTTTTTTTCTTGCTGGGCTATGACAGTACCCCTGTCCACCTACCTGTTTTCACTACTAATGTATGGTGGGTTTTTTTTTTTTTTTACAAAGATTTATTTATTTATTTATTTTATTTTTTATTAGATATTTTCTTTATTTACATGTCATGTTTCCCAGTTTCCCCTCCAAAAAAAAAATACAACAAGAACAAACCCCTGTTCCCTCTCCCCTCTCTCTGATTGCCACCCCACCCTCTCGTGCTTACTGGCCCTGGAATTCCCCTACACTGGGGCACAGAACCTTCACAGGGACAAGGGCCTCTCCTCCCATTGATGACCAACTTTGCCATCCTTTACTATACACATGCTGCCAGAGCAATCAGTCCCACGATGTGTACTCCTTGGTTGGTGGTTTAGTCCCTGGGAGCTCTGAGAGTACTAGTTAGTTCATATTGTAGTTCATCCTAAGGGGCTGCAAACCCTTCAACTCCTTCAGTACTTTTACTCCTTCATATAGGGACCCTGTACTCAGTTCAATGGATAGCCTCTACTTCTGTATTAGTTAGGTATTGTCAGAGCCTCTGGGGAGACAGCTATATCAGGCTGGATTGTCCTTCCTTCAGTCTCTGCTCCATAGTTAGTCTCTGCAACTCCTTCCATGGGTATTTTGTTCCCCCTTTTAAGAAGGAATGAAGTGTCCACATTTTGATCTTCCTTCTTCTTGAGTTTCTTGTGGTTTGTGGATTGTACTTCGAATATTCCGAACTTCTGGGCTAATAACCACTTATCAGAGAGTGCATACCATGTGTGTTATTTTCTGATTGGGTTACCCCACTCAGGATGATATTCTCCAGATCCAACCACTTCCCTAGGAATTTCATAAATTCATTGTTTTTAATAGCTGAGTAGTACTCCATTGTGTAGATATACCACATTTTCTGCATCCATTCCTCTGTTGAGGGACATCTGGGTTGTTTCCAGTTTCTGGCTATTATAAATAAGGCTGCTATGAACATGGTGGAGCATGTGTCCTTATTACATGTTGAGCATCTTCTGGGTATATGCTCAGGAGTGGTATAGCTGGGTCCTCCGGTAGAACTATCTCTAATTTCCGGAGGAATTGCCAAACTGATTTCCAGAGTGGTTGTACCAGTTTGCAATCCCACCAGCAATGAAGGAGTGTTCCTCTTTCTCCACAACCTCTCCAGCATCTGCTGTCACCTGAGTCTTTTATCCTAGCCAATCTGACTGGTGTGAGGTGGAATCTCAGAGTTGTTTTGATTTCTATTTCCCTGATGACTAAGGATGTAGAACATTTCTTTAGGTGCTTCTCATCCATTCAGTATTCATCAGTTGAGAATTCTTTGTTTAGCTCTGTATCCCATTTTTTAATAGGGATATTTGCTTCTTTGGAGTTGAGTTTTTTATATACATTGGATATTAGCCTTCTCTCAGATATAAGATTGGTAAAGATCTTTTCCCAATTTGTTGGTTTCTGTTTTGTCCTATTGACAGTGTCTTTTGCCTTACAGAAGCTTTGCAACTTTATGAGGTCCCATTTGTCAATTTTTGATCTTAAAGCATAAGCTATTGGCGTTCTGTTCAGGAAATTTCCTCCTGTGCCTATGTGCTCGAGGTTCTTCCACATTTTCTTTTCAATATGTGGAGGTCCCTGATCCACTTGGATTTGAGCTTTGTACAAGGAGATAGGAAAGGATCAATTTACATTTTTCTACATGCTAACCACTAGTTGAGCCAGCACCATGTGTTGAAAATGCTGTCTTTTTCCCCACTGTATAGTTTTAGCTCCTTTGTCAAAGATCAAGTGATCATAGGTGTGTGGGTTCCTTTTTGGGTTTTCAATTCTGTTCCATTGATCTACCTGCCTGTCACTGTACCAATACCATGCAGTTTTTATCACAATTGCTCTGTAGTATAGCTTAAGGTCCGGGATTGTGATTCCACCAGAGGTTCCTTTATTGTTGAGAATAGTTTTGGCTATCCTGGGTTTTTTGTTCTTCCAGATGAATTTGCAAATTGCTCTTTCTAAGTCTGTGAAGAATTGAGTTGGAATTTTGATGGGGATTGCATTGAATCTGTAGATTGCCTTCAGTAAGATGGCCATTTTTACTGTATTAATCCTACCAATCCACGAGCATGGGAGATCTTTCCATCTTCTGAGATCTTCTTCAATTTCTTCCTTCAGAGACTTGAAGTTCTTGTCAAACAGATCTTTTACTTGCTTAGTTAGAGTTACACCGAGGTATTTTTTATTTGTAACTATTGTGAAGGGTGTTGTTTCCCTAATTTCTTTCTCTGCCTGTTTATCTTTTGTGTAGAGGAAGGCCTCTGATTTGCTTGAGATAATTTTATATCCAGCTACTTTACTGAAGTTGTTTATCAGGTTTAGGAGCTCTCTGGTGGAATTTTTGGGGTCACTTAAGTATACAATCATATCATCAGCAAATAGTGATAATTTGATTTCTTCCTTTCCAATTTGTATCCCTTTGATCTCCTTTTGTTGTCTAATTGCTCTGAGTAGGACTTCAAGTACAATATTGAATAGGTAGGGAGAGAGTGGGCAGCCTTGTCTAGTCACTGATTGTAGTGGGATTGCTTCAAGTTTCTCTCCATGTAGTTTGATGTTGGCTACTGGTTTTCTGTATATTGCTTTTACTTTGTTTAAGTATGGACCTTGAATTCCTGATCTTTCCAAGACTTTTATCATTAAGGGATGTTGGATTTTGTCAAATGCTTTCTCAGTATCTAATGAGATGATCATATGGTTTTTTCTTTGAGTTTGTCTATGTAGTGAATTACATTGATAGATTTTCGTATATTGAGTCATCCCTGCATTCCTGGAATGAAGCCTACTTGATCATGGTAGATGATCATTTTGATGTGTTCTTTGATTCGATTTGCAAGAATTTTATTGAGTATTTTTGCATTGATATTCATAAAGGAAATTGGTCTGAAGTTTTCTTTCTTTGTTAGATCTCTGTGTGGTTTAGGTATAAGAGTAATTGTGGCTTCATAGAACGAATTGGGTAGAGTGCCTTCAGTTTCTATTTTGTGGAATAGTTTGAGGAGTATTGGTATTAGGTCTTCTTTGAAGGTTTGATAAAACTCTGCACTAAAACCATCTGGTCCTGGGCTTTTTTTTGGTTGGGAGACTATTAATGACTGTGTCTATTTCATGAGCAGATATGGGACTGTTTAGATCGTTGATCTGATTTTGATGTAACTTTGGTACCTAGTATCTGTCTAGGAAATTGTCCATTTCATCCAGGTTGGATTTCCTCAGTGTTGTTATGTCTCCCTTTTCATTTTTGATCTTGTTAATTAGGATACTTTCTCTGTGCCCTCTAGTTAGTCTGGCTAAGGGTTTATCTATTTTGTTGATTTCTCAAAGAAACAGCTCCTGGTTTGGTTGATTCTTTGTATAGTTCTTTTTGTTTCTATTTGGTTACTTTCAGCTCTGAGTTTGATTATTTCCTGCCTTTGACTCCTCTTGGGTGAATTTGCTTCTTTTTGTTCTAGTGCCTTCAGGTGTGCTATCAAATTGCTGGTGTATACTCTCTCCAGTTTCTTTTTGGAGGCACTTGAAGCTATGAGTTTTCCTCTTAAGACTGCTTTCATTGTGTCCCATAAGTTTAGGTATGTTGTGGCTTAATTTTTGTTAAACTCTAGACAGTCTTTAATTTCTTTCTTTATTTCTTCCTTGACCAAGTTATTATTGAGTAGAGCATTGTTAAGCTTCCACGTGTATGTGGGCATTCTATTATTTATGTTGTTATTGAGGAGCAGCCTTAGTCCACGGTGATCTGATAGGATACAAGGAGTTATTTCAATCTTCTTGTATCTGTGGAGGCCTGATTTGTGACCAATTATATGGTCAATTTTGGAGAAGGTACCATGAAGTGCTCAGAAAAAGGTATATTCTTTTGTTTTAGCATAAAAAGTTCTATAGATATCTGTTAAATCCATCTGTTTCATAATTTCTGTTAGTCTCACTGTCTTTGTTTAGTTTCTGTTTCCATGATCATTGCAGAGGGTGGGGTGTTGAAATCTCCCACTATTATTGTGTGGGGAGCAATTTGTGCTTTGAGCGTTAGTAAAGTTTCTTTTATAAATGTAGATGTCCTTGCATTTGGAGCATAGAGTTTCAGAATTGAGAGTTCATCTTGTTAGATCATACCTTTGATGAATATAAAGTGTCCCTCTTTATCTTTTTTGATCACTTTAGGGTGAAAGTCGATTTTATTCGATATTAGAATGGCTACTCCAGCTTTTTTCTTGGGACCACTGGCTTGGAAAATTGTTTTCCAGCCTTTTATTCTGAGGTAGTATCTGTCTTTGTCACTGAGGTGGGTTTCTTGTATGCAAAAAAATGTTGGGTCCTGTTTACATACACAGTCTGATAGTCTATGTCTTTTTATTGGGGAATTGAGGTCATTGATATTAATAGATATTAAGGAAAGGTACTTGTTGCCTCCTGTTATTTTTGTTGTTAGAGTTGGAATTCTGTTCATGTGACTATCTTCTTTTAGTTTTGTTACAAGATTACATTTTTGCTTTTTCAGAGATGTAGTTCCTCTCCTTGTGTTGGAGTTTTCCATTTATTACCCTTTGAAGGGCTGGATTTGTGGAAATATATTGTGTGAATTTGGTTTTGTCATGGAATACTTTGGTTTCTCCATCTATGGTGATTGAAAGTTTTGCTGGGTATAGTAGTCTGGGTTGGCATGTATTCTCTTAAGGTCTGTTGGACATCTTCCCAGGATCTTCTAGCTTTCATAGTCTCTGGTGAGAAGTCTAGTGTAATTCTGATAGGTCTGCCTTCATATGTTACTTGACCTTTTTCCCTTACTGCTTTTAGTATTCCTCTTTGTTTTGTGCATTTGATGTTTTTATTATTATGTGGCAGGAGGAATTTCTTTTCTGGTCCAGTCTATTTGGAGTTCTATAGGCTTCTTGTATGTTCATGGGCATCTCTTTCTTTAGGTTAGGGAAGTTTTCTTCTATAATTTTGTTGAAGATATTTACTGATCCTTTAAGTTTGAGGTCTTCACTCTCTTCTATACCTATTATCCTTAGGTTTGGTCTTCCCCTTGTGTCCTGGATTTCCTGGATGTTTTGGGTTAGGAGCTTTTTGCATTTTGTGTTTTCTTTGACTGTTGTGTCAATGTTTTTCCATGGTATCTTCTGCTCCTGAGATTCTCTCTTCTCTCTCTTGTATTCTGTTGGTGATGCTTGCATCTATGTTTTCTGGCTTCTTTCCTAAGATTTCTAACTCCTGAGTTGTCTCTTTTTATGATTTCTTTATTGTTTCTACTTCCATTTTTAGGTCCTGGATGGTTTTGCTCAATTCCTTCACCTGTTTGTTTATGTTTTCCTGTAATTCCTTAAGGGATTTTTGTGTTTCCTCTTTAAGGGCTTCTACTTGTTTACTCGTGATCTCCTGTAATTCTTTAAGGGATTTTTTTTGTTTCCTCTTTAAGGGCTTGTACCTCTCTACCTGTGTTCTCCTGTATTTCTTTAAGGGAGTTATTCATGTCCTTCTTCAATTCCTCTAGCACCATCAGAGATATGATTTTAGATCCAGGATTTGTTGTGGTGGGAGTACTAGGTTCTGATGAAGCCAAGTAGTCTTGGTTTCTGTTGGTAGGATTCTTGCATTTGCCTTTTGCCATTTGTTAATCTCTGTTGTTAGATGTTCTTCCTGTCCCTGGGTGGAGCTTGTTCCTCCTGTTGGTCTGTAAGCCTGTGTCAACACTTCTGGGAGATCAGCTCTCCTCTGGTAAAACCTAGGCACAGATGGCTGTGGATCAGTTGTCGGTCCTGAGTCCTGGGGTCAGAGCAAACCCTGGAGACAGGATCTCCACTTGTGGGAAAGGTGCAGAGAGAGTTGTCGATCTGTTGTCCCTCCTAGGTTTGGTCTGAGGTAGAAAGGATACTGACCAGGCTGCTCTGCCACTTGTTAGGCCTGTGCCTCCTGGCAGGTCCTGCCTTAGAAAGTCACTGGAGAGAGAATGGTGGATCTCACTGGAGTCCCTTGGTTAAAGCACTCCCTGAAGGCAGGCTTTCCACTTGCAGGGAAAAGGCAGAAAGGGCTGCAGATCCACCACCTGCAGTCACTCCTAATTGTAGACAGAGGTAGAGAGGATCCTGTCCTGGCTGCCCTGCCACTTGTGAAGCCTGTGCCTCCCGGCTGGTCCTGCCTTAGAAAGTCCACTACTAATGTGTTTTTTTTCATTTGCTTGTAACCTTGTTTGTGGTTTGCTTTTTTATGATATTTTTGTCTACAAATACCATTTGGCATTCTTTAAAGAATCTCAGAAATGTGTGAAAACTGCATTCATTAATCAATGCTTTGTCTCCTGTTAGAAAAACTTTTCTCCATATGTTATTTCTCACCACAATCTATTCAAATTAAAATTACTCAAAAAGAAAAACAACTATATTGACAATGTTATCAAACAATTCAAGTATGTTTTATTGTTCAAAAAAACATAGTCCATAGACTGGTGCAAAAATAAATATGTTTTCTTTTGTATCCCAGAATCAAATGTTATCTGTGAGGACTGGCTTTGAGGTAAGCCTCAGCCATGTAATATGACTGTGTCTCAATAAACAATTCAATATGAAGATGTACTTTCATATAGTAATGCTGTGTAGACAAATTTATGGTTTTACAATTCCTGATGATTATCTAGAATTCCTAAGTTGATACAAGTAATCTCAAGCCCCATATAGAGTAAAATCTGCAAATTGAGCTCTGTAAACCTTGATATGTCAAGGGCTAATTGTACTAGGAAAAGAAAGCAGGGTTGGAACAAATTTACTATCAAAGAAAACATTCCTTCTAGATTAGGAATGAGGCTGCTCTCTGATAACTATAGATTATAAACTGTAAATGGGCAGTTTACTATAGGTGCAAGGACAGAAAATAAGGACTAGTCTACATATACAAGTGTAGAGAAATGGTATGAGATGACTGCTCCCAGCCTGCTAGGTATGAGTTGACATGTATCTCTGTAAATTTCAGCATACTGAGATACCAAGAAGTCATACTTTATGAGCAGAGAATCCTGGTGTTCTACCAAGTAAGCTGCATACCTGAGGAGTGGCCTTCGTGATCATTTTCTCATGAGAAAATAACTTTGTTTATAGTTAAATTAGACAACACATAAGAGAATTGGACTGCTAACAGATTTCTCAGTCTGCAAGGAGGTTTGTGTCACCTTGAACCAAGATAAGCTATTGCTTGAGAAACAGAAGCTGTTGAGAGCTAGAAGCTGTGAGAAATCTTTATTCTGCTTGTCTACAAAATATGCTAGAACATTCAATAACGTATGCATCAGCATACTGTTGTGGTGCATCCTCTGTTTCCTGATTAGGGTGACCCATACTAGGGATGCCCAATGCATGAGATGTTGGCAAGCAAGACATCAAAATAATGAGATGCAAGGCAGATGATTTGTCTCTTGACAAAACTGCTATCTTATGACATAAAAATTATTTTTTTAAACTTACAATAAACTTATGGAGCTAGTAACAGATAATGAATGTTTAGTCAGATACTAGTCTCAGTGGGAAGACATGCAAATAATTCTGCTATAGTAACTCCTTATTGCTCTATGACATGAACTATTGCCTTTAACTTACTATGAACTTATGGAATATAAAAGTACTTAGAAAACCATGTGATCAATTATCCTGAGAAAGTATAAATACCAAAAACAACGATAAAATGTCAATTTAGCCCTTCTCTGCTTAATCCAGTATTTGTGTGCCTTAGTTTTCTCTCCATGTTTCCTTTCTTCCTTCCTTCCTTCCTTCCTTCCTTTCTTTTGTTCTTTCTTTCTTTATTTCCTTCTTTATTTCCTTCTTTCTTTCTTTCTTTCTTTCTTTCTTTCTTCCTTTTTTCTCTTTCTTTTCTCTTCTCTATAGTTCATGAAGAGTTGACAAACCCTGAGCCCCTCACCTGGCCAGCAAGGGTCCTTGAGCCAAAAAGAAAAGAGACCTAGTAACTAAGCCTTTTTTTTTTCTTAATCCCCTGCTGCTATCAGTAGAAGTTAATCATCATAAATCAGTGGCTTTGGGCCACAGAATAACAACAAATTAAGCAAGACAAAGAACTGCTGAATGGAAAGTAGCTTTGGCTCCATCACCTTCACTGCCTACCTCAGTTTACCCTGTGATGCCAAATGACTCCAGCACAGTTTGGTTTTTATCCAGTTTGCTCCAAATGCTCCATTTTATAATGACTTGCAGGAGTTTTGCCTAGATAAGAAATAATGTTGCTTTGTTCTAAGTATGGGTACATCCTCTCCATTTATAATTTCTAAAACAGAACAATCACATGACTATTGAAAGAGTAGTTAAACCAGTAACTTGAAGGCAGGTTGGCTGGTATTTTAAGGGCATTCTCCTGGTCTTTTTCTATTCTGTATGTGATTCTATTTGCTCAAGTCTACAGATCCAATGTCTACATACATCTGAGCAAGCACAGATAACATTATAAAAACCAATGATTGGATCATTGCTCTTGCATGCAGAATTACTGCAAACACTTCAAAACCATTCAGTCTGAGTCTAAGTATATACAGTTACTTTTCCTCACACAAGAAAATGAGATCCTATTTACCACTTCTTCTATTCACCCAGACCCATCCATACTTCTTTACTCACCCAAATTCATGCCTTCTTTTTGTAAAACTGATCAACTATAGCTTGTGCTGCCTGCATGACCATTCTTGAGAGTGGTCTTCACCAGAGCATATTAAACCTATCATGGCCACACTGTTACAGAAAACTCTCTCTCTCTCTCTCTCTCTCTCTCTCTCTCTCTCTCTCTCTCTCCTAGTAGCTACAAAGTGCTAATAGCTTTTCAGATTGGCATGGGACTTTGTCCCCACCACCTGTCTTCATGCTGGGGAATTGAACTCAGATTCTCTGGAAGATCAGCCACATTTCTTAACTGCTAAGGTGCTTCTCCAGCTCCCTGGCCCACTTTATATCCCTAGGAAAAATGTTTGGAGAAATGCCTTGTGTAGCTTGATATTTTCAAACCTGCTATATAAAAAACATGTATTACAAGTCAAGGTGGATAAAAATCTTGTAACTTCAGTTCCATGGACTCTGACACCCTCTTCTGGCCTTCTTAGCACCACACATGTGATGCACAGTTATAAGTGTAGGTATCATTGTGCCCAGAGCCATCCTGGTCTGGAATGGTTTGAAGTGCATCACAGTGTGGGAAGCAGAGGTAGCTTTAAGGACTGATGGTTTACAGATGTAATTTTAAAAACTCATGGTCTCTGGATGTACTTTCAAATATTAATGTTCTCTGGGCTGTAAACTCTTAACTATGCTGAATGCTGAAGCTATTGGCTTCTTAAAAATCATAACTTTCTGGCTTATTCTGAGGTTAAAAACCACTAGCTTGGGCGGTTAACACCTATAGCCTAACAGCAGGGGGATTAAGTAAAGGATTAAATACTAGGGCTTTTTTT
>JADRCD010189803.1:0-21210 GCA_019843815.1 Montemys delectorum
GTTGGGGGCCTCATAATAGCTGGTGTATGCTGTCTCTTTGGTGGTCCAGTGTTTGAGAGATCTTGGAAGTTCAGATTGATTGAGACTGCTGGTCCTCCTACAGAGTCACTCTTCACCTCAACTTCTTTCAGCCTTCCCTAATTCAACAACAGGGTTCAGCTGCTTCTGTCTATTGATTGGGTGCAAACATTTGCCTCTGACTCTTTCAGCTGCTTGTTGGGTCTTTCAGAGAACTGTCATGATAGGTCCCATTTTGTGAGTGCTCCATAGTCTTAGTAATAATGTCAAGCCTTGGGACCTCCCCTAGAACTGGATCTCACTTTGGGCCTGTCACTGGACCTTCTTTTTCTCAGGCTCCTCTCCATTTCCATCCCTGTAATTCTTTCAGACAGGAACACTTATAGGCCAGAGATGTGACTGTGACTGTGGAATGGCAACCCCATCCCTCACTTGATGCCTTGTCTTCTTGTTGGAATGGGCTCTATGAGTTTCCTCTCCCTCTTTTCGTCTAAGGTCCCTCTCTTTGATTCCTAGAGTCTCTTACCTCCCAGGTCTCTGGTGCATTCTAGAGGGTCCCTCCTATTTCCTAAGGTTGCCTATTTCCATTCTTTTGACCCCTGGGGCTTCAGTCCTTTTCCTCCACTCAATACCAGATTAGGTTCCCCTTCCCCCACCCCACTTCTCCTCCCTGTTCACATTCCCTGCCAGGTCCCTCTCTCCCTCCTCACTTGAGATTGCTTTCTTCTCTCTCCCAAGTGGGACTGAGGTGTCCCCACCTAGGCTCTTCAGCTTGTCGAAGTGCCCAATTTAAGTACACCTGCCCTTAAATATGCTTTACCATTTTCTTTCTAAGATTTATTCCATGCTTAGACATCTGTTAAGTGCATAGCCATTTCTGTGCTGTGTCTGTGGTGTCATGTCTGTGCTGTGTCCCTGAAGTGACAAAACTTTCTTTGTATGTCAAATGAATCTAATGTTTTTTTCAAAATAAAAATAAATAGTAGGGGAAAGGCTAAACATGCCAATTTTATCTTTTCTTTATTTACAGTGACACAAAGAGATATCTGTTGTCAGGATAAATGCCCTCCAAAAAAGATTGTCAGAGAAATAGGGTGCTTTCCTCAAGGCAGTTTGTAAAACAGAACTGTATTTACTCCAGCTTAAGCCATTTGTTCAAAAACAACTGAACACTAAGGTCATCCATACACAATGTTCTCACCAACAGTGATCCTGTCCAGAGAACTTAGTTAAAACTTAGTGTTTTTTATAACTTGGGATGTTTACCAGGATTGAATTAAATAATGAATGCTAAGAACTAAACCATCATATGATGTCTTTAAACCTCAAAGTTAAGATGAGAAACAATCGAGGAAAGGGGGTGATGGTAGTATTGACACTGGCCTTAGAGTTGTTGGAGTCATGATTTAAGTCCCATACTCAATCAAGAAACTATAGATTCTAAACATGCAGCTATGTTCATTAATGTCAGGTTATCTTTCATGTGAAACTGAACTACACACATATGTGTGCATGTTTATATATATGTATATGCATATTTAATATGTACAATGTATAAGTTATGTAATTATAGTAAAAATAAAATATTTTATTTAACAATATGAATTGATTTAGACTCTTTACATCTTATTTGGAATAAGGTGTTTTGTTTAGACATAATAAAGATTTAAGTCATGTATTTTGCATGAAATTTGATAGGATAAATATAATATTGAGTGGAATACATGAGTCTCAGAAAAACAAACAATATAGATCCACTGTCAAGTGTGGATTTGAAACAACCAAGTTTAGAAAAGTAGAAGGATATCTCTTTTGGAAAAGTGATGATCCAGCAGAAGGGAAGGGGAGAGATATAGGAGAATAAAGATGATCAAGGTTCATTTTATACATATATGGAAATACCATCATGAAACTAATTACTTTGTAAAATTAATGTATACTAATAAACTTAAAAAACAATTTTTGGAAGTTATACACACAGTGGTATGTTTCGTGTGTGTTTGTGTGTGTATGTGTGTTTGTGTGTGCCTGCCTCAGTAGTTAACTGAAATGTTGTAGTGTTCTTCGTGCTCCTACAAACCTGATCCTCCTATCATGTTTCTTTACATGACTCATAGAGTCTGAGACAATTCAAAATGTTTACATGAAAGAGAACTCAACATTGATGAACATGTTTTCATATTTAGAATCTACAGCTTCTTTACTGAGTGTGGCACTTACATCATGGCTCCTATGACTCTCAGGCCAGTATCAACACCATCATCACCTCATTTCCTCCATTGTTTCTCATCTTAACTTTGAGGTTTAAAAACATCATATGATGGCTTAGTTCTTAGCATAGTTAACTTTCCCAACTGGCTCTATGTCTTTCCTCAGTTAATGGTTCATTTTCCTATTTAAAAAATGAAGCCTGGTTTTCTCCTATTGTTTGGGTCTTAAATATAATTAGAAAACATCTCCTTATGCTCAAAATATTAGTCAGTATTACATCAATGAACATGTATTGCCATTATAAACATTATGTAGCTCCCAACGTTCAACTAAAAAATACTATTAATGACTTGAGAGTGAAAACTCATGCCACAAAGGGGATTAGTGTGGTGCTTTCTTAAAATACTAGAAATTGGACCTCATATTCTACCACAGCAATACGATCATTCATATTCATCTTTCCCTATCTTTTTGCTTAGAAATTTAAGAAAGTTCTGAAAGTACAAAGTTATGCTACTCTACATTCACAGAATATGAAAACCTGAGGAACAAAGTTCCTCATTCTAAATACAAATGACAGAGACATATTTGAGAAAATTGTTAAAGAGCAGTTGAAGGATCTCTCATAACCTAATTCAATCCTGAAGGCCCATCGCTTAATACTATAATATTGGACAATATGTTCCAGCATAGGAAATTAGGGAAACCACAAGCATAGCTACCAGGCATCTAAGATCACCTTAGCTCTACATAAATGATGCTCAGAATTTTCCTCATGAGGAATAGCCATACACTGAAACACAGATCCCCAGAATGTAATTGTTTTGTGTCTCAAACTCACTTAATGACACTGACAATGCCCTGGAGAGAAAAATGCTGCTGTATATGATAGATGCATGTATTCTTGCTGACTGATTCTATTAAGCAATTGATATGCAGGATTTTTCCCAGGCTGTAAACCAAAACAATGACTACTTTGAGGTTATTCCTTGCTTCTACTGTAAGTTCTACTTTGGGTCTGCCTGTACTCATAGATATCTGTATTAGTTGATTTGAAGCCATCTCAAGTTACCTGGAAACAAAAATCAAAATAAAGATATGATGGGCAGTGCAGACTGTCATGGGAACAAAAGTATGTAAGATGCTCCATTAATTTCATTTTAGAGTAAGTATGTGTATGCATACATACAGGTGTGTGTATTAGGTATGTGACTGTGTATATGTATGTATATGCATGAGTGCATGTCTATGTTAGACTATTTGTTAATATGTGTTTGTGGGTGTATATGTATTGTTTCAGAGGTCACAAGGAAGAAAGCAAAAGTCAAAACACCATTTACATTTCTCATAAAATACTTTCCAACTGATAAAGGATTATGTCATTTCCCCTTCCTTTTCTTTCCTTTAACTCCTCCCATGCACCCTCTTACACTCTCTCAAGTTCATCATCTCTTTAAATTAATATAATATCCCCATTATATATGATATATATACACATATATATTCATAAAAACACAAATGTAACCTGCTTCGTATATATAATGTAGTGAGTGTCTGTGTGTGCGCACGGGCATGTTTGATAACAGGACTGGGCATTTGGTATTGTATAAACAATTAAAACAATTATGGAACTTTTCCTTTGGGGAAGATCATTTTTCTGCTCTAAACATTCTCCTGTTGCCCACAAGTTTTTGTTGAACCCCACAAGCATTCGCCTTTCCATGTCAGCATATCCATTGGTTCCTCTGCTCTTTTTAAAGCAGCCATGTTCTTCTGACTTCATGGATGTAGCCTCTCTGATATTTCTAGCACACACAATCTGACAGAAAATTTCATATTTGTTTGGCTTTTAAAGTGTCAGTGCCTCCAATTTGCAGTGATCCCTGAGCCTTAACTGTATGAATTGTGTCTTTTTTTTTAATGGAGTTAGGAGAATTTTTATCATATCTATCTCTTTAATGGGATATATTTGCTTAAAAATTTCTTAGTTTTGCAGATATTACTTTTCGTAGTCAGATATGAGGCACATATTGTCAGTGTAGGACAAGAGATAAGAGTTTGCCATATACTCTCACTGCAAAAAACAGTCCCTTAAATCTATCTTTATATAACATCTAGGAAGAAACCTTGAGTCTTGCGTGGGAGAAGAAAACAGTGATGGATCTAAAATAAACTCTATATCTTGCCCCTAAAATATAAATTGAATACATTAGGACCAACACTAACTAAGGTGTTCTTGTTAGGAAAAGTTACTCTCCTTTTGACTTAAAACTGAGTAATTGGGATGGTTGTAATTTTCTGTTACAATCAGTCACTAACTTAAAAGAAGCACCATGGGAACACATCTTCATGTGTATCTTTGAGTGTGTTTTCCAGTAACACCTATCTTTTTTTCCCCTGTCAGAGATACTCACATGGCCAAATTCCTCATCTTCTGTTTGCATGTCCTGTTCTCCATGAGCTTTATTGTGACAGCTGTATTTATAAACTGATAACTAGCATCATTTCCTCACTAGAACAACATCTATCATCTTGTAAAATATCAAAATTTCAAAGGTGTTCAATGTTGACTGTTTCCCCAAGTTACTACAAAGAACCCCACAGGGATATAAATTTTGCATTGTTTTATAATGAGTGTAAGCTCAGGGTTTTGAGAAGTTCCTAGTCAACAGTAGGAATAAAATAATTTTTGTTGAGAGGAAATTAGTTTCCAGATTCAAGGCCTTTTCTACAATGTACCAGCTGCCTGAGATAATAATGAGAATAATTGAAATATTAATAATTGCAAATCATGCCTCATCACTTTATTTTTTAATGACAGTTTCACATCACTATTCTAAGTAGGTCAGAAATTGTGTGCTGTTGATCTGCCTAGTTTATTTTTAAAATACAAGCTTTCTTGACTGGAATGTTAAGTGTTAATGGAACAGTGTTATAAACAGCCACACACTGTAAACTGTGAAACTACAAAATTAGTAGCAACATTCTCATTCTCTGGGAATTTTAAATACATTAGGAACCTGTAATTACTGACTCCATCTGCCTACTCTGTCTTCAGCTTAATTATGCATTTCAGAAAGAAGGTTCCTCATGTTTTCATTTTTTGTATATATAAATATTTAGCTATATTTCTTACCATTTTATGTCTCCTTTTCTCTCTGCTTTTGCCATTTACACTCTTTGGAGCTATTTTTACTTCCCAATCATGCTGCCTTTTCTCAGAGTCAACATGAGAGAGATTGGAACAGAGATATTTAGTTCTGCCCATGTCCCCACTGTATGTCTGCAGAGAGGCTACTATGCCTGAAATGTATTTGAAAAGGATACGGAGCTCACATCAGTGGCCCTAGTATCTTTTCCTAGTTGAAAAAACAATGGACCAATGAGTGTTTGATGAGCTTGTCTTGAGATATGACTATGTCTCCCCAGGAGAGGAATGCACATGATTCCCAAGAATTATTTGAAATAGGAAAACAAACTGGAGAAGAAGACATAACTAATAGCATTTCTACAAACAACAAATTTTTGTTATTTGGGAAGGGTGCTCATAAGACAGCAGACAGTAGAACCTGCCTAAACTCTCTGCCCTCTAGAGGGCGAAATCATAGCTCTGAAATGTTCACATAAAGAAGGAAATACCCATCCTTTGTCCTAAGTAATAGTAAAAATGATAGTCCTTACTCTATCCACTTGGTCAAGCTTATGGAAGTGTCATTAAACTTGGTTTACCCAAATAAACAGTTTAGTTATACAAGTTTGACTAGACATTGCATATTTAATATGATGAAGAAAGATAATTTCAATTTAATTTTTACTATAAGCAAGTTATGACACTATCCACACAGGTGTTAAAATTCTACTACTTATGCTATTACTTCTAAGAGTAGACTAACTTAGAACCCTGGAATTCTAAGACAGGGTCTAACAACTGCTTCTGTGGCAAGAGTTGATACCCATTGACTCTCATGCTTAGAGTTAACTCCCACCTTGGGATTCCAGTGAATTAGGTCAGCTTAGTGGCAGGTCTCCATCTGCCTACTCTGTCTTCAGCTTAATTATGCATTTCAGAAAGAACATTCCTCATGTTTTCATTTTTTGTATATATAAATATTTAGCTATCTAAATCTAAAGGGTGTCAGGACATTCACTGTAGTATACAGAAAGAGTAGGAAGGAGGTAATGGTAAGAGAAGCAAGGAAAGGAGACTGTGGAAAGAATGGAAATGGTACATTTATAGTCCTTGATCAACTGATTGTAAGAGACTAGGGTAATATATTGAGTCGTTATTGCATTCAGGACTTATCTGTGCTGATTAGAGTTTAAAAATCTCTGGCTTGATTTCACTGTCTCTGCAAAGGGTGAATGAACCTTATTTAGAGACAAAACAGGGAAGAAAAGAAGTAATATCAAAACACAAAACAAAAGCAAGCAAACAAAATAATAAGCAATCAAAAGCAAAGCACCCAGGCTTTACCCAGGGTCACTAGTCAGTTTCTGCAAAGATTTAAAGGCCCAAGAAGCCAGGTATAGGCAACAGTCCAAGGCAAAGAGCCAAGGACAGAAGGAAATTGGTACTACAACCAGTAGATGACTGGGAATGGGGAGGTATCCAGAAAGCAGTGAATAATAGATTATCAAAACAGAGAGTAAAGAAAGAGCTTGATTGGTTGGACTGATTGTTCTTCTCCAGCTGAGAGGATTGTGCTATTTATTCCTTAATCAGTTCAGAGATCCTTTGATTCCAAAAATATTAATTGAGCACCTGGTACACATTAGTACTCTGCTAGAAGATGCTACAATACTCAAAACAGATGTGACAGCGAATTGGCAGAGGGGACGGTAAACTGGAGGTGACTAGCAGTAAATAATAACTAATTGATATTCTTGGTAAGTACTGTATATTGCTTGAACTGGAAGCAGGGATGGGAGGTGAGGAGTTAAAGTCAAGGATAATGAGCATCAGAAGGGCAGAGAAAGTATCTTAGACAAGCAGATTTTAGCTGTAACGATGAAAGCATACAGAAATCTCTCAAACAAACAGAAGCCTGGTGCAAATCTATAAGTAATATCTTTTTCACAACAGAGTTAGGAGACTAGACTCTCAAAAGGGAAATTGTTTAAGTTTTTGAACACAAAACAAATCTTTTCTAATGTAAATTAGGACATAAACTATCAGTGAGTGATGATTGTAATTTATACTCCCAGAAGGCTCCTGCTCTCATGTAGCTCTGTGTGAGTGTCTTAGAGGAAGTTTTAACTCTGAAGTTTATGGATTGGATATCAGAGTGAAAGCTGGAGGTAGAAATAAAAAATCATGAGGACATGAAATAATTTCTGTGAAGTTTTCTTAGATCTGAGTTCTTTCTCTGACCTTGTGAAGTTCTGGGAAGTCTGATGCAAGTCATTTCAATGATGCTAAGCTGGATTCACTTCAGTTGCCAATTCACAAATGATGTCATATCCTGAGGTCATGTGTTGAGGCCCTAACTGTGCTCTACAGTGTGACTCTCCTCCAGCCAGAAGCTGGTTCTCTCAGACTTTGCCTTACCACAAATAACCACGCCTCTCTCCAAGCTCCTGCTAATAGCCACGCCTCTCTCCTAGTTCTGTTCTGCTGGACCCAATCCCGCTGGTTGGGTCACGCGATGCTGACAGACTGGGGGAAGGGTTTCTGCCTGCCTGCTTGTTACCCAGTTTAATGAATACACATGGCAGACTGAAAGCATAACCATGGCTCGGTCCCATTTTTTTACCCCGTCTCGCCTTATGGTTCCCTTATTCTTCAGGCTCCTACTGCTCTTCCTGAGAACCCATTCCTATGCAGCTCCAGGCAGCAACAGATTGGCACCTAACAAATGAAGCTGGAAACGAGGAGGTAACTAGAGAGCAGCGCTACTTGAGTGAAGCTTCACAGATAAACTATTTATGGGGTAAAAAATAATTATCAGCTAAGTTGGGGCTACACTGGCCAAGTGTAGTCCTCACTTAGGATTTGGTAGCGAGACTCAGAATTGGAAACTTTGTTAGGCAATTGTCCATAATCCATATTTAGGCGAGAGGGATAGGGAATAAATAAAATAAAAAAAATACATAAAAATAGTAAAATACGAAAACAAAACAAAATACATGTATAGAGAGATCAAAAGAGAAAGAAAATGGATTTCAGAGGTATCCCAGAGACAGAGAGAAAACGAGAGACATCTTGTTTTCTCTATGGCTCATTCAGGAGAAATTCCTAGTCTTCTTGCTTTTTTTTTTTTTCTTTTCTTTTTTTTTTTTTAATTAGGTATTTTCTTTATTTACATGTACATTTTCCCTTTCCCAGGTTCCCCTCCAAAACAAACAAACAAACAAACAAAAACAAGAACAAACCCCTTTTGCCTCCCCTTTCCCCATGCGTGTCACCCCACCCTCTCCAATTTATTGGCCCTGGCATTCCTCTACACTGGGGCACAAAACCTTCACAAGGCCGAGGTCCTTTACTCCTATTGATGATTGAATTTGCAATCCTCTACTATATACCTGCTGCCAGTACATTCAATCCCACCCTGTATAGTCCTTGATTGGTGGTTGGGTCCCTGGGAGCTCTGAGGGTACTAGTTAGTAATTGTTGTTTGTCCTAAGGGGCTGCAAACCCTTCAGCTCCATAGAACCTTTCTCTAACTCCTTCATTGGGGACAATGTACTCAGTTCAATGAATTGTTGTGAGCCTCTACATCTGTATTAGTCAGGTATTGTCAGAGCCTCTCAGGAGATAGCTATATGCTTGTCCTTCCTTCCGTCTCTGCTCCATAGTTAATCTCTGCCACTTCTTCTGTGGGTGTTTGATTCCCCTTTTTAAGAAGGAATGAAATGTCCACCTTTTAGTCTTCCTTCTTCTAAAGTTTCTTGTGGTTTGTGGTTCGTTCTTCCTGTATTCCAAACTTCTGGGCTAATAACCACTTATCAAAGAATGCATACCATGTGTGATCTTTTGTGATTGGGTTACCTCACTCAGGATGATACTCTCCAGATCCATCCATTTCCCTAAGAATTTTATAAATTCATTGTTTTTAATAGCTGAGTAGTACTCCATTGTGTAGATGTACCACACTTTCTGTATCCATTCCTCTGTTGAGGGACATCTGGGTTGTTTCCAGTTTCTGGCTATTATAAATAAGGCTGCTATGAACATGGTGGAGCATGTGTCCTTATTACATGATGGAGCATCTTGTGGGTATATGCCCAGGAGTGGTATGGCTGGGTCCTCTGGTAAAACTATGTCCAATTTCCAGAGGAACCGCCACACTGATTTCCAGAGTGGTTGTACCAGTTTGCAATTCCACCAGCAATGAAGGAGTGTTCCTATTTCTCCGCAGCCTCTCCAACATCTGCTGTCACCTGAGTCTTTTATCCTAGCCAATCTGAGTGGTGTGAGGTGGAATCTGAGAGTTGTTTTGATTAGCATTTCCCTAATGACTAAGGATGTTGAACATTTCTTTAAGTGTTTCTCAGCCATTTGGTGTTCATCAGTAGAGAATTCTTTGTTTAGCTCTATGCCTCATTTTTTAATAGGGTTATTTGGTTCTCTGGAGACTGACTTCTTGAGTTCTTTGTATACATTGGATATTAGCCCTCTATCAGATATAGGGTTGGTAAAGATCTTTTCTTAATTTGTTGGTTGCCGTTTTGTCCTATTGACAGTGTCTTTTGCCTTACAGAAGCTTTGCAACTTTATGAGGTCCCATTTGTCAATTCTTGATCTTAGAGCAGAAGCTATTGGGGTTCTCTTCAGGAAATTTTCTCCTGTGCCTATTTGCTTGAGGTTCTTCCCCACTTTACTTTCTATTAGTTTCAATGTATCTGGTTTGATGTGGAGGTCCCTGATCCACTTGGACTTGAGCTTTGTACAAGGCGAAAGGAATGGGTCGATTTGCATTTTTCTACATGTTGACCGCCAGTTGAGCCAGCACCATCTGTTGAAAATGCCGTCTTTTTTCCACTATATGGTTTTAGCTCCTTTGTCAAAGATCAAGTGACCATAGGTGCATGGGTTCATTTCTGGGTCTTCAATTCTGTTCCATTGATCTACCTGCCTGTCAGTGTACCAATACCATGTAGTTTTTATCACAATTGCTCTGTAGTACAGCTTAAGGTCCGGGATTGTGATTCCACCAGAGGTTCCTTTATTGTTGAGAATAGTTTTGGCTATCCTGGGTCTTTTGTTATTCCAGATGAATTTGCAAATTACTCTTTCTAAGTCTGTGAAGAATTGAGTTGGAATTTTGATGGGAGAAATTCCTAGTCTTAACATTGTGTTACTTGTCAGTTTGTGTTCATCTTTGTCGTGTGCTATGAATGATTGTGGTTCTGTTTTGTGTTGAAAATAAAAGCTGGTTAAAACATAGAGGAGGTTGAGTTAAGTTGTCCCACTGAAAAACTGCTTTTAAGAAAGGGTCAACAGTTTTAGGTCTAAGGCAAATGAGCCGATAGTTGTTTTTTTTTGTTTTTTGTTTTTTGGTTTTGGTTTTTCGAGACAGGGTTTCTCTATGTAGCCCTGGTTGTCCTGGAACTCACTCTGTAGACCAGGCTGGCCTCGAACTCAGAAATCCGCCTCTGGCTCCCAAGTGCTGGGATTAAAGGTGTGTGTCACCACTGCCCGGCTGATAGTTGTTTTTTAAAACTCGTAACTCAAGACACGTGACCTGAGCCAGCCAACATGGGGGTGCAAGGCCTTCGAGCACTGAGCTCTCCTCCCAGTGTGAGGGAAGAGGCAGTGGCTGAAGGTGAGAGCCGAGCCCCAGCAGGAGACCTGCAGGGAAGACAGTGGCCCAGGGCAAGAAGGCCCCCGGTCCACTAGACAGCAGGTGCCAGGGCTAGAGTGGCATGCATGCCAGCAGTGGCCCAGCATAAAAGTGTAGAGGCTGCCATGGTGGGCAAACTCCCACAGTTGGCAGAGGCCATGGCGGGAAAACTCCCGCAACTAGAGGCGGCCAGCTGTGGGGTCCCACACTGAGGTTGCTGCTGTGACAAGTGATGACAGAGGGGGGAGGGGTTGGGGAGGAGGGTGCTCAGCGGGGGTGGGGTCGGGGAGGGTGATCCCAGAAATGCCAAGGCCACAGGAACAGAAGCACTCTCTACAGCTTTGTGCCTCCATGCCTCACTCCCCATAGTGGTCACATGGACACTCTCTCCTTCTGATGCCCTGCCAATTAGAGTTTCAGAACCACTTAGCACCATCTAGTGGCCACAGAGTAAGTTGCAGGCTGATATTGATTTTTACAACTGCTTTTTACAGATTCAATTACAGGCCAATTACCAGGTGAAATTTAAAAATGTGGTTATAATTGACTGAGTTCCATTGGCTACAATTTATTAATCATCATAGATCTAAAATAGCTTTGATTTTAAAATTTATAAAAGGTCAATGAGGCCATAAAATTTATTATAACATTAAAATCTGGCCTAGCTACTTCATATAAAGCTATAGTAATTTTGAGGATTTTGCTTCTAGTATGTTTATAATCGTTAGAAAATTTTGCCTTTATAATTTTTTTTGTCTCTGCTTCAGTACAAGAGGCTAGGGCTTTAAACTTTTCAGTGTATGTTGATTATTATCTAATCCCTCTAATTGGGAATTTCAATACCTTTGCCCTAAGCTTTACAAATGAATATTAGTTGCTCTAGAAAAAATTTCAGAGGCAATATCTTTTTCAATATTTAAGCCTCAGTTATGTCAAAAAAGTTGTATTAAGTAAGAAAAGATGACTTAGTTATTTCAAGTTACTTTTGACTAAGGCCTTACCTTAAGCTCACCACAAGACTTAGGCCTTGAAAGACTCACAGCTTTTTACAGAAAGTAAAGAAAGCTTCTGTAAACAATTGCTATCTATTGTAATCAAATGTTTCGGTTTTTGAATATGCCCACAGCAACTCTTTGACAAAAGAGAATATTAATATAAATTCATTTTTCTCATATTCAAAGTTTTAATATCTTATTATGAAGTTGCTGTGATATTAATAAAAATTATATAATAAAATCATAAACATATTTAAAAAAATCTCTTAAAAACCTAATGAGATGTATATTTCTTGCTTTAAACAACAATTAATTTGGCTATTACAAAATATTTTTATTTGGCCTATTTCATAGAATAATTTTTAAACAAAATGGTAATTATTATCTAAAAGATAAATTGTTAGTATTTGCTTAAATATATACTTTTATATTTCCTATAAATTTATGTATACATCCCATAATAGTATATACTTCTAGAGCCCTTTTATGGGAAAAAAATTATATGTATGTTAAATGTTTAAATCTCATGAGTTCCCCCCCTACTTCAGCACAAATAATTAAACTATGTGCTGTAGTCACTATTTATCAAGTACTAAAATTAAGCTTTAAGTTCTATATTGATATATATACATACATATATATATACATATATATATGTATGATGTGTATATATGTGTATATGATGTATATATATACCAGAGCTTACAATTGCTTATAATTTGACATTTTTAAAGTATAATTCTAGTTTAAAAATTAAAAGTAAAATATACACGTGTGACTATTAATACCTTCTCAGACTTTCAAGTTGCAATTGCCTTAACATGAAGAGCAACAAAATATTGTTTATTGCCTATATTATATTTTTTTGCTTAATGTTCCTAATTAGATTAAAACAGATTGTGGAACTGACTATTACAGTCAAGCTTTTGAGATATTTTGTCAACAATTTGATGTTACCCATATTACTGGGATAATTTATAATTCTCACAGACAATAAATTACTCAATGTGCACTTTGTACTTTGAAATTTTGATTTTTTAATAATAAAAGGAGGGAGGATCATGCCCTCCAACCCAAAGATACCTCCAAAAGCATATCTTCCTTTTTGCTTGTTTTAAAAAGCATATCTTGCTTTTTACTTTTTTAAAAAGCATATCTCATTTTTTGCTTGTTTTAAAAATCTTTTTTGAGCCGGGCAATGGTGGCACACGACTTTAATCCCAGCACTTGGGAGGCAAGGCAGAGGCAGGTGGATTTCTGAGTCTGAGACCAGCCTGGTCTACAGAGTGAGTACCAGGACAGCCAGGGCTATATGGAGAAACCCTGTCTCGAAAAACCAAAAAACAAACAAACAAAAAAAAAACAAAAAAAACCAACAACAAAAAAACAAATCTTTGCAGTCTGGTGCTAAAAGTCAGTCTGATATAGATCGCTATTGGTACACATTTTCAGTACTTATGCTATGGTAAAATGGCAATGTCTACTTACTAACACGTGGTATGGTCCTGACTCCATTTTGATCTGGAGAAGAGGCTCCATTTGTGTCGGAACACGATGGCTGCCTGAAACATTGGTTTGTCAAGTGGATACAGATTCAGAGTTTTAATAAATATATTTTCAACTAAAATAATAGCTAGAAATTTTTATTAGCCAACAAATTTCACTTGGCTGAAATAGCATCCACTTTTTTCTGAGACTTAACAGCAGCTTCCCCCTACACCTGTAGGCCAAACCTTGGGCCTGAGGATTGCTAATTTGCAACTGAAGTGCCTGGGACATCCTCAAGATAATGTTAAGCTTGCCGCTTTTAAACTTTTGAACTTTTATCTCAAGCAGGTTCGTTACAGACATGCAGGCCCTACTCCATGCTGGACTCCAGAGAGACTCTACATGGCAGTTATTCATTGTGATGAAGAAAAGGTGTTATAGGCATGTTGTGGCTTTGGTCCATATGGAAATAAGGTGTGCTGTGAGGGACTGCAGCCAATGATATATTAATGGATCTATGGGTTTCACCAACCTAAGACAGGGGCATGTGCCAAGAGGCTGTGTTTATTAATCATAAACACTGAAAAGGCCTGGTTTGTGTAAAAACACACAAACTAACTGCACGTGATTTCCAAAGATAGGTAAGGGAAAAGACCAGTAGATCCACACCTAAGGTAGGTAGAGTCCCTAACCCATCGTAACATTCCCAGGCAAGACTATGGTGCATAAGTATGTCCTAGTCTAGCTAATTTTTAATAAATGAGGAGGAACTATGACCCTCCTCTAGCCAGGAGCTGGTTCTCTCAGACCTTGCCTTGCCACAAATAGCCACGCCTCTCTCCAAGCTCCTGCTAATAGCCATGCCTCTCTCCAAGTTCCTGTTATGCCAGAACTCCTGCCTCCAGAGACCAAAGATGAAGATGCTGATTGGGTTGGGAGATGCTGACAGACTGGTGGAGGGGTTTCTGCCTCCCTACTTATTACACAGTTGAATACACATGGCAGACTGAAAGCATAACCATGGCTTGGTCCCATTTTTTTGCCCCCTTGCCTTCTGGTTCCCTTATTCTTCAGGCTCCTACTATTCTTCCAGAGAACCCATTCCCATGTAGCTGCAGGTGGCTGCAACATAGCAGGAAATAACAAAGACACTATGAGAAGCAATGGCAGCAAAGACCAAGCACTGGTAACTATTATTGTACATTGATTGCAAAGAAGAGAGGAGAACCAGAGGGAAAGGCTTGAGGTCATTAAGAGGGAAGTTATGAAGCCATACACCTCAGCAAGTGGCATTTCTGTTTCGGTATTTTGCACACTGAAACTCAGTTTCCTCTGTTGTAAGGAAGTCCAGTGGCATGCCTTGCTGACTGGGTAAATGGTGAAATGAGACAACTAACAAGATTTCCTTTTGAATAATCCAACAGTTAACAAAATTAGACTAATTTAACAGCTAAAAGCAATGTACCTGTTCAAGGTAAAGACAAAATTGACCATTTTCCAAAATGCAAATACACCAAGATTTACTGATGATCTGAAATAAAAAACAAAACAAAACAAACAAAAAACAAACAAAACAAAACAAACCCTCCCTTTTCTATCTGGCTCAGAATTCTAACTTGTACACCTTACATCTGTTCCTCTGTTTGTGCTTTGACACTGACATACATGGTGAAGATATAACCTACTTTTCAAAGATTTTGCCCATAAATTCATATCCTGTGATGAAAGCATGTACAGATACTCTCCCAGACATTAAGGACTAAACCTAGGAGTCTGGAACCATGGCAGTCAGAAAGTCATTTGCATGTTAGACTGAATATGTCTTTAAAGTCTCTTTTTTGTTTTTGTTTTTGTTTTTTATTTAATTTTATTTTTTAATTTTTTTGGAGGAGAAACTGGGAAAGGAGATATCATATGACATGCAAATAAAGAAAATATCTAATAAAAAATAAAAGTAGCTTAATTTTTTAAAAAAGAAAAAATCTATTTATTCCCTACTTTTTATATAATCTATCTATACAAACTCTTATTCTTTTATATCATTTTCCCTACTTCTAAATTTTTCCTCAACGATAGAATGTAATATACAAGCTAAAATAAACTTCTCCCAAGTTGTTTCTGGTCCTGTTGCTTTTCACAGCAGCAGATTGTAAAGTAGCATAGCTATCTAGAGAGTATTACACTCTTTGGCTAACTTGACTCTAGAAAATTGTATGGAAGAAGCAGCATTTATTCTATCTTTCTATTTCTAAAAGGAGAGCTTGTAACTTTTATACGATTCATAAACAAGCGTTTTATCCAAAAATGTAAATGTTATAGTAATAATGAATGTTCTTTAACTTCAGAAAAAAACATTACAGAACTGTGTAAGAGAGAAACCAAAAACCCACAAACCTATAGTGTATAGGCAATAAATGTAAGGCTGATATATCAAGTATTTGTGTCTATAAAAGGAGAAAATGGCATATGGCTTTAATAAACTTGAAATAAAATCTGCTTTAGTGAATGATTACTTTGGAGTGCCATTTTATTTAAATTATTGCCTTTATTTTTGTAAGAGAAACTTTACTGTGTATCTGTAATTGAGTATATAGAAAGAGTTAGCACTTGATCAACAACATATAGATTAATGAATAAAAAGCAATTCACTAGCTATCTATAGCCCCTGAGTTCTATCAGACATTAGAAGAATGTATGATGTGCAGGAGTTACACTGGCCTGGGTGATTTAACTTGACCTTCTGAATATTGATAATATTCAAGAAGAATGATGGTTCTGGTGATGGAGATCCCAGAAGGAGAATGAGAATAACAGATTTTGGGGGTTTCATTTATCAAAGGCTTTTAAGGAATTAGGAGAGATTAGCTTATTTCTCAGTGCAATGGAGGGACAGTGAGACAGAGAGCATCACACAGGGCACATGGCACATTTTTTGTGTGTGTGTGTGAATATTAACTGCTGCCTTAAGAATGCAGGGTAGATTTTCCCAATTCCTTTAGGCACACTGTTCTCATTGTGGGCCTGTCCTAAGACTTAATTTTACTTCTGTAACCCTCCAAATCACATATTAATAACATACTTTGTCAGTTAGGAACAGTGAATGACTCCTGCTATTTTCTGGAGAGTGAAAACATAACACTTTAAGGTTGTAATGTAAATGTTGGCTCCCACTTCATCAACTGAGAAGTAATTCTTTGTTCCCTACTTACAACAATACGCACTGGTAACACTATGACACTTATAATACATATAATAATGATTTCTGTTTTCTTACTTAACTGTTTCAGAAAAATATAAAGGGTACAAAGTGTTTAGGCATTGCTACATATATTAAATGCATAGACTAAAGCAATTTAATTCAAAAGACGTTTCAATTATTTTTATGTCTCAAGAATGCTCCATTGTGTTTTTTTATATTTATCTATTTTTGGACACCTAAACTGGCTTACTGTTTTAGCTTTTAGTAATACTGCCACAGTCGAGAATGTGGATATGCATATATTTCCTCTATATTATGAATTCACTTTCTTTGCATATGCACATAGGAGTGGGATAGCTGATCACATGTCAGTTCTGTTTTCAGAAGAGGGAGATCACATCATCCCATTTTGCATTCTGCTTTACTCTGTTACATCTGCCAACAGTATATAAGACTTCCTTTTTTCCTAGTTCCTTTGCAATCTTTGTCCTCTTTTTGGAAAGTAGTCATTCTTAATGATATAAGGGGTGGTATTCATTGTAGTTTTGCTTAACATTTGTCTGATGACTAAGGATATTGGGGACTGACTATATGCTTGGTGCCCATGAGGTCAAAATGGAGGAATCTGAACCCATGGAACTAGAGTGATATAAGCTGTGCACCACCATAGCAAAGACAAGGAGGTACAAGGGAGGATTGTTTGGAGAATTCCATGCATTCCAGAGGTTAGTGTGCGTGGCAATGCTATAGAAGATGAAGATAGAAGAGAAAGTTGGGTTAAACCATGGTGGTCTTACATGTGAGACCAGCAACTTGAGATTTTATTCTGTGTGGTTATAAGTTTTAAGTCATGGAAAGACATAGGCGTTCATACTATAGAGGCACATGAGAGAAACTGGAGATCACTGGCATAGGTGTGAACTCAAGAACATGGGAAGGGTTTGAATACAATGATGAATATAAAATGAACAGAAGCATATCTAAGAACCAAAGATATTTTTTAAAAACCAAGAACAACACAAATTTTGGCTCAAGTAATGGAAGAGTTCATTGTATCATATAATGAAAATTGACAAAGTAGAGATATGAAACTGTGAAATTAATGTGACTGCTTAAGCCAGGCAGTGTTGGCAGCACACACCTTTAATCTCAGCACTTAGAAGGCAGAGGCAGGTGGGTTTCTGAGTTAGAGGCCAGCCTGGTCTACAGAGTGAGTTCCAGGACAGCCATGGCTACACAGAGAAACCATGTCTCAAAAAACCAAAAAAACCAACCAAACAAACAAAAACAAAAACAAACAAACAAAAAAAACTGACTGCTCTTTTCTACTGTAGCAAGTAAGGATCCAAAGAAATTGCTCAAAATTAGAAGGATTTTAAAGATGAAAAGATTTTTTGTCAAGTTTTATTGGTGACTACATGATCAGGTGAGTCTTACAATAATTCTCTAATATGTATTCATATATAAAATAATAAAGACATGGGGCAATAAATGGTTCTTAAAACTAGTTGCTCTATGGTTCCTAGAGTCGTGTGTACTGATGTTTCATCAACAGCATTGTTTCACTTAGAAGCGAATGTATTACAAGCAACAGTGAATAGATAGCTAATATGAGCAAGAAAAAGATAAGTAATATTAGTGGAGTCTTTATTAGGAAAAATACAGATGCCACTGAAGAGAAATAACAATTAAGTAGATGTCATCACTAGACTGGTTAGTGTGGAGAATAAAAGGCAGACACAATTTTATTAATGAGATAATATACACAACCTCTAGAAGACAAGGGAGCCAGGGACTGAGTTCTACAGCACACATCAGTATCTCCTCTTCCTGAGATGCTGAGACACTTGACCTCCACAAACATTATGAGTACCTTCATGAACAACTAGCCGTATCCGCCATTCCTCTGTCTTTCTGGTTAATAGCCAAGATTCATGATTCTTGGATTATGGTTCTTCATTATCATTTTTCACAACTGACTATTATTACTAGAGTCCAGGTACAAAATTTCTAGTTTTCATTTTAAGGATAGACTTATTATTTGGGATATAATACAGTAAATAAAAAATTTCTAAGATACTTGGTGGGCTCTAATGAAAACAATGGTCTAGCCTTGGTCCACAGAGGCTATAAGGATGATGGGGCACAACTTAACCTTCTGAAACAGGCATTGTTTTATTTAAGTTTTAGTTTAGTTATCAAAATGGGGACACATCTACATGCACAACAAAATGAAAAGGATTATATCTATGCATTTTGGTTTCCCTGGGCATTAGTGTAAATTGAAACATAGGTTTGAGTCAGAAATAGGCAAAGATTTGACTGTGTTTCATTACTGTGACTGGGCTATCCTAGCTGACTTCTTCATTTCCATCTCTGTCTGTAGAGCAAGGACCACAGCAGACAGAACTGAGGTGAAGGATGCATGAAATCATGCTTGCAAAACACTTAGATGAAAGGCAGTAGAGGCAGTGCTTGTAACTGATTTTGTATTCAGCTCTCTGCACCTCGGAATTAGCACCAGAAATCGTTTCCATTATTGTCAACATCAAAAGACCTGGTTTATTCCATACTCCAATCTTCCTTTTCTTTCTGTTTCCAGTCTCTATGGACAGCAATAAACCATATTTGGAAGTCCAATTAGGCATGCACAACTCCTGTCTGTCTTATCTTAAGCCTGCTAGTAATAGAACAGTAATTGTTCAGAGAAAGTACAGGGGACATTGTGAGTGAGGAGAGCACACAGAGCTCCAATTGATCTCAATTACTGTCATGAAATTGAGTCTTCTGTCCAACATCTAAATTTAATGCTTCTTTTTCCCTGAGGATCTGTCCCTGGTTGTTGCTTTCTATCATATCTGTGGTTGGGCTGTCAACATCTACATTGCCCTCTCCATCAGAATGATGGAATTGTTTTCCTTCATGCTGTATTTCCTCTCTATATTGTTTGATCCTAAATCCCTGCTTTAGTCTTCTGATATTCTTATTTGAATCTTTTCATTTTCTCTGGCTCAACACCCAGGGAAGAACTATGTTGCATCTTGGCACACGAATAATTGATTTCTATTTATGAGCAAAAAGACAATTTTTCAAAACCTAAACAAGATGAGCCTAGGTTTTGCCCAAAGGATGAAAACATATTCTGAAGTGAATTATTTCCCTGTTTATTTGGGTGCAATTAGGAAAGTTAATGATGGGTAATTTCCAGCATGCATATGCTTTCACTTCGCTGATTTATAAGCAGGCATAAACATAATTAGGTGTGCATATGCATCCTCACAGTTTAATGGGCCCTGTATTCCTGGTAATTAGGAAGCTCAGCGTGTTGTTGATGTGTCATTTTTCAGGCTAAGGTATATGAAGCTTTAAGGACTGACTATGCCCAGGAAGCCAGCATGAAAATACTAGATATATACTTATATAAATTCAGAGATAATGGCACCTCAGAAGACATTCACCATCTGTTTTTCTTTAATAGATTCAAAAGATCTGAACAGTTTTAGAAAATACATTTGCCTAAAATAGATATTATTTAAGGTGTAAAGTTTTTGGAAATTAGCAGATGTATAGTAATTTAAGACTAAATGTATGTATGAAAACAGCTAGTAAAATTAAGGTTTCATATATAAATCTAGATAGGCTTTTAGAAACCTACAAGTGAGCTGGCAGAAGATGGAAGAAATTGAATTTTTTATGTAAAAACCTACATCTCCTTCAAATTCTACCTTTATTTCCAGTAAAAGTAGCTATGCATATTATTGGACCCACTGCAAGATAGAAATTCAGAGTCCCTTGTCTAAACATTAAGAAATTACAGACCTTGTCTACAGAAACCTGTTTAGAACAAGTTTCCCTGTTTGAGTGAACATGTGGCATGTCTGCAAATGGATCACTTAGTTTGGAAGACAGAAAATGACCAGTAAAGGACAGTGAGCAGCAGAGCAACAATAAGGTGAAGGTCATGGAAAAATAATTGCAAACAGCCTTTCTATGAGCTCTTATAAAATAACAAAGGTGAAGGTCAATTACAACTGAAACTGTTCATGCAGTTATTTCTGGGAAAATGTTTAAGTATTATAAATGTGACATGCTTAACAATTGAGTAGATATTAGTATATGAGAAATTCTTGTAAGGAAAAAAGTATACTAACTTCCTATACGTTGAAATTCTTTATTATTTTCCTATTTGTTGAAATTTCTACTTTTTAAAAAATGCAAACTATCAAGTAGTCAGGAAAGGCACAATATATCTTCAGAAGGGTTAGGAGGCCTCTTTTTATTTTGTGAGAATGTATCATAATGCAGTGCTATGTGCAAAGAGCAACGTTGAACCAAATCCATTTTCCTGAAGCAGCTCTTTGTGAAGTAGAAAGATAATCTGAAGAGTTACTTTTACTGGGGTAGCCAGCAACCTGAGAAGGAAATGGCCTGAGGTTTCCTGTAATGACTGCAATATCTATCTTATCCCTAGCTCTCCATTTTAGAAATACACAATGATGATAGGAAACATAAAGAG
>JADRCD010189803.1:21220-75426 GCA_019843815.1 Montemys delectorum
TACCTTTGTTTTAACATTATTTTTTTCCATCATCCATCAGGGCCAATAATTATAATTCCTCCAAGTTTTCTGGATCCTCCTAATCTTAGTATGATATCAGCAACATACATAGATCCTGTGATGCCAAAAATTGGCCCTTATATCCTGGTATGGTGCCCATTAGATCTGCTTCTTGAATTAGCCCATCCTTGAGGTGCTATGTGCCAATGTTGCTCAAACATCCAATGATCAGACTTCCTGATTATCTCATGATGGTCCCAACTTCTACCAGGGATGTCTTGGCCAAATGGAAAATGTCCTGGGGCTTCTGTGAGGATGCTTCTGTGAAATAAACTTTATTTTCTGCAGGGAATTTTTCTTTTCTAAAAAATGATTGACCTTTTTTTCTGGCTCCATCAATATGGTTCAACAAGTAACTTGTGGCCAAATCTTACAGCCTGAGCTGGATCTTCAATACTCACATGTTGGAAGAAAAGAATTGGTACTGTAAGTTGTTTTTCTTACCTTCACAAATGCATATCTTTTCAAACAAGAAAATATTTAGCTTCCTGATTTACTATTGCATACTTTTGTGCCTTTACAGAACACAAAATATTCTGTGTTTGACAAGTGTTATGTAAGTGGATGAAGGTAGAAATGAATGGACTTTTCCAAGGATACATCTTCAGGGAGAGTATTTGATTTTGAGGACCAAACTCTTTGATTTGCCTGCTAATTATTTCCCTCCCATAAATTGAGAAATTTTCCAGAATTTATACAGAAATTAGAATCAAAATCTTCATGGCTGACCGTCACAAATTTCTGAACATGGTTGCTGCATTTGTGAGTTTGGGTTGTACTCTTTCTTCAGATTTGATTGGAATATTTATCTAACAGTTGCACATAATTTTATATGAAGGTGGGGGTTAAGTAAAATATGAGTTTTGTATTTCAATTTGTATAACAAGGTAAGACTTTAAGGATATTTTTATATGTCGTAGAGAGGGAAAGTTTGAAGTGTCTGCATTTCATGTGGACCCCAGGGCTTATGCTATAGCCTGAAAAAGAAGTGTGGGGGAGACTCTGAAAGCCGAGTTTGAAGCAATCGCTGGAGAAAGAGATTGTCAAAAAAACCTAATATTTCTTCAATGCTTATTGTGACAATTTTGAATAGAGTCTAATAACTAGTATTACTCAATTTTGGCATGAGCTGCTGCTTTTCTTGATGTTTTTTGCATTGATTATATTTCTTTAAGGACAGTAGTAGCTGTTCTATCATCATGGCTTCTCTGTCCATACAAACATTTTCACTTGTCATAGCTAGGTCCCACAAATCTTTACGGGCAGCCACTAATACCACAGTTATCCACTAGGCTCCCTTTTCTGCTCATAACATTTAAAAATATTTTTCTCTATTCTGTTATTCTGCATTTCCATATCATGAATCATTTTCCTTCATTATATTTATCATGACCTTGCATATGAAGTATCTGTTTACCCAGCTATTTATTCATTTTTCTCTGACATGGGAGCTCCATAAGAGCAAGATATTTTCTATTTTAGTCATATATTCAGTGACTTGAAATAGAATGTCAGGAAAAAAATGTGTGTGTCACATGAATTAATTACCTTAGTGTCATAGAGTACAGATATTGGCCAAATAGTTAAAATCATTTTACACATAAATAGTGCTGTGGATTTTTAAATGCCATATATGGTTTGCATAATGGAGGAATTCACATTAAGGTCATGTGATTGAAAATCTGACACCCCCTAGCTGGTAACACTGTTTTTGAGGTTACAGAATACATTAAAGAGGCAACCTTGATGGAGGCAGTGAACCACTGAGGGTGGACCTTGAAGTTTGAAAGCCTGCTCTCACTCCCTGTTTCTTTCTTATTTCCCTATTGAAGATGCACTATAACCAGCCACCTCAGGATACTCTCTCCATGCCCTCTCCATGTCAGAATGTACTTTTAAACTACGATCTTGATGATTCTCTTCTCCATGAAGTAGTTTTTTGTGAAATACAGCACAAGTAGCTAATAAAATTGGGGTACATTTTTTCAAAGTTGATGAAAACCATTCGTAATATGTATAAGAAATGGGTTTCTATAATTTTAGTCACTGTTAATGTGATTTATTTGTACTCACATTTTGTGTGGCATATGGGCACTATGTATGTTCAGGAACTCACAGCAGTCATAAGAGAATATTGGATTCCTTATCATTGAAGTTATATATGATTGTAAGCCACCATATTGTGCTGGGACCCAAAAGCAGTTCATCCAAAAAAGAAGTACATGCCCTCAAGTATTGAGTCATCTCTCCAGTCACCTAGGTGATACTTTAATTCACTTGTATAATTTTTCATGCATCAGTAGTCAATAGTATTTTCTTGGTTTATCATCACCTCATACATTTGTGCATATAGAAGTGCCATGTGGTGGGAAAACCAAACTGGGCTTCCTGGGTATCACTGAATTTATGAGAACGTTAATGTCCACCATACCATTTTTATTTGCTATAATGGGGTATGAACCTGCAGTGTAGATGCAGAAGGGTCATTTTAAGTCTCAGAGATGCTCTCATAATCTATGAATCTCTTTCAACATTGTCTAGTGACCCTCCTCCCAACACTGAATTAAACACTCATTATTGAACTTTCTTTGTCTCTAATTGACATACTTCTTTCTACGTCAGGTAATGTCATTAGGCATGATGTTGTATCAAGAAACTTTTATTAATACCTTACAGTAGAACTAAGGTGATGCTACAATAGAATAAAATATTATTAAATGCTCAATGAAAGCAGAAGTGAATTTCATCAGAGTTACACTCTTAGAGTTGCTGCGAGATACACTTATTCTTAGGAATATTGAAGATTTTACATATAATAAAATTAGTGATCTTCCTTGAATACATATTAAATAATGGATATGTGGAGTTACTCTCAAATATAATTTATATCTATCATTGACACCTCTTCTCAGCATGATTTGTAGTGGTATAATCAAATTGCTCATAGAGAAATTATATTCTTGTGATAAGTTTATATATTGCCCGAAGATTCACAATTTAATATAATTCAAACTAGGGTATTTTTAATCCATCATGTATTAAAATGAGAAAAGGATAAATTTAGGTAACCTACCTGAGCTATCTTTACAACTTCTTTTACTTTCACATCAGACTATGGGGATCATTTTACTGTCTTCTGTATTTTTACCCATTCCATAAAAATTGTAAATGTGGCCCCGATTGATATTGAATAATGGTTACTCATGTGCTTTGGGGACTTTAATTATTTACTTTATTTTTATAAACCCATCAAATAAGGTACATTTACTTTTTTACAGAAAATACAGTGCATACAAATTGGCAAAATAAAAATACAAACAGCACTACCAAGTAATTATGTAATCACTCATCTATGCAAAGGTTTGTATACTGGCTATCATCATTCTTTCTGATAGCTGTCATTAACATCTCGTTGCCATATATTTGTATACACTCATGACTGTTTCATTAAGATGGATTTCATAGGAATTGCTGTGCTGAATGAATATCTTGGGAGATTAAATTATATAGAAAATTTATATAGATAAATTATATAGAAAATATATTATTAAAAATGTTATCTATTGTTTTTCAAAATAACTGTTATCTATTGATCCAACAAGAAACATATCCTGGTTTATCCTGTGCTTACATAGATATTAAAGACACCTAGCATCTTTCCTCTTATTTTTCCTCTTCGTTTTACTTCTATGGTGTTTAGGAGTCTGTAATGTTAATTATATTTTTCATATTTTAGTTTGTATTATTTTCTTGTGAAGGCTAATCTTAGTGGTCTACAAAATGAGTTCCAGGGCAGGCAGGACTACACAGAGAGAACCTATCTCAAAAATGTAAACAAACAAACAGCTGGAAAATCTGTCTTAGTGATAGAGAGATTGCTCCCCCTAATTCTCTCTCTCTCTCTCTCTCTCTCTCTCTCTCTCTCTCTCTCTCTCTCTCTCTCTCTCTGTGTGTGTGTGTGTGTGTGTGTGTGTGTGTGTGTGTGTGTGTGTGTGTGTGTGTGTGTGTGTGTGTATGTGTGTGTTCATTGTACCTGTTGGCTCCACCCTTTACATATGTTTTAGGTAGGGTTTTACTCTTTATTATTGAACTAAACTTTTTATCAGGTTAAAGATAAAAATATTTCTGTGTGTGGTATAGAAGATAAAGTAGTCTAATACAGATTCTTTTGTGGTGCTAAGAACTGAACCCAATGCATTATACAGGCTAATAATATTCTATGCACCCTGACCTATACTGTCAGTTCTACTTAATATCCATGGAATGTGCAATAGATCTTCTTTCATTAATGTTTTGAAGTTTTCTTTGCTGTTTGTTGAAACTCTTTGCCCACCAGAGGACTCCTCTTGTGCAGTTACATTTCTCTTTTAATTTTATCATCTTTTACCTCTTAACTTGATACTTATGCAGGGCTACTGTCTCAGTTCAGTAATGTCTGCCTTATGCATTGTTCATGCTCATTGCTCACCGCATTTTCATGAGTAGACTTGAGGAAAATATGCTTCCTTTAGGTCTTACTTTAATTTGGTTTCTTCAGATAATTTAGAATACCTTTGAGAATAAGAACCACTTATCTTTTTACAGAAAAGTGATAAGAAGACTAGATTATTAGTAATTGGACATTTCTTTAACAGACACAGATGTTTATTGTTTAAAATTTTATAGAAATTATATACACACATTGTAACTATTTCTTTACTTTTTCCAAACTAGAAGTTATGGTTGGAAGACACAAACTGACTTCTCTAACTTAAAATAACCAGAGCAAATGTGGAGAGAGACAACTATAGATTTGCTTTTACTTCATTCTCTGTAGTCTCTTCTGTGCAGGATTTTCCTCAACACAGCAGCTAAGTGCACACTTCACAATTTGATTTACGATTTATCACTGAACTGACAAATCTTGTGAGAACAAGTATTTTGTCCATTTCTGGCTCATTCCTCCTTGAAGATAACCCACTAGACTTTGATTTCAGGGAATAATGCTGTGGAGTGTACACATGACTCCAAAGCTGTAATCTGTGTCAGTCTTACCACTTTTCACAGGGCACTAAAAATTGCTGGCTATGTCAGCTCTCTTTTGTGACTAGAAATTATATTACTATTTTCTATAAAAATATTGAGAGATGCACAGACACTAAACTGAAAGTGGTTGTTATATCCCATTTTCTAAAATTGCAGCAAAGAGGGTATTCTCTCTCCCTTTGGATAATACCTTGCCTCTGTATTTTATTTCTTTCATTTTTTTTAAAATACCATTTCAACTTAAAGAAGCTGGTTATCATTGACAATAGATTTTCTCTGGAGGTAGAATGTTGTGCTCACTAGGTGATGATGAGCTGCTTGTTATCCTCATTACAGAAATATAAAAGGAATAGTGCAATAGTATAATGCGTAATAGGCTGAGTAATTTTGAAGCTGAACTTTGGATATTCAGTCAACATTATTTGACATGGGTTCTGTAAAAGCAATATTATCATATACTGTCCTACCCTACCCCATTTGTTGGACAGGGTCTCACTATGTCACTCCTGGACTTGAACTTGCTCCATAGCCCAGGCAAGTCTTAACTCACATAGCCTGCTTTTTCTTTCAGTGTGAAGGAAAATAGTGCATGTACCACCATATCCAGGCCACAAGATCAATCCTTATTTCCTTCTATAAGATCAAATAAATCCTTAAATATTCCTTTATATCTCCACATGAATTAGAATCTTGCTCATAGAAATTTAACATTTATATTGAAATGTACTTTTTCTTTGTATACAAATTTTATTTAACCTATCACTTGTAAAGTGAGGAGCTTGAGAGAGAGAAACAGAGATAGAATGAGATATAGAAAAATAAAGTTAGAGATTTTATTAAAGAGGCCTTTCTTTTTATTACAAGACACTTGTAAAATCTTTATTCTAAAAATCTGTACATTAACAAAGGGACAAAGAAACCATTTCTCAAACAAATTTTATTTAAAGACTCTTCTCTGCCTATTTCATGTTTAGCTATGTCTGCCAAATATGCTGAGAAAGTAAGAGAAGTTACTTTGTGTATTCTTTAATGTAGTACGCACATTCCTGCTTTCAAGATTTGCCTTAGTGCTCTTGTTAGACTACTTTCTTTATATCTTTGCTTCTTTCTTTGAACAGACTTTCTACTTAGTTTTAGAAGGTAAACACTTTGATAAAGTTTAGATTCATATTTATATTAAAATTGAGCTTTGGTAGTGGTTTGAGGATTTTCTCGGGGAAAGGAATCACCAGAAGTGACAGAAATGTCCAGCAGAAATATACTAACCTAAGAAAGTGCTATGTGGAAGTCCTATAGATTAAAATTTAGATAGGTGAAGTATGGAGGAAAAGCTTGATTGTGCTCACTTGCATAGGCAACCCAGTCATAGTGCAGACACCTCATGAGCATGGAAATGTTTCTATTTGAATGGCAGATGAAGATTCTGTGCAAAAATACTCTAGTGGTTTGAATGAAATCGGCTCCATCGGATCATATATTTAAATGCTTAGTCACTAGGTAGCAGAACTGTGAGAAGCATTAGGAGTGTGATCTTCTTGGAGGATGCATGTCATTGGGTTTCAGGTTTCAAAAGCCCACTCCAGGCCAAGTCTCTCTCTCTCTCTCTCTCTCTCTCTCTCTCTCTCTCTCTCTCTCTCTCTCTCTCCTCTGTCTTTCTGTCTCTCTGTCTCTGTTTATTAATTAATCACTTTGGCTCTTGTCTCTCCCTGCTGCCTGTAGACCAGCATATAAAGCTCTCAGCGACTGCTTGAGTCTCATGCATGTCTGCTTTCTGCTGTGGTGGTCATGGATAACACTCTAAAACTGTAAACAAGCCCCAATTAAAGGTTTTTCTTTACACGAGTTGCCTTGGTCATGGTGTCTCTACATAACAATAGAATAACAACTAAGGCAAATCCCACATATGTCTTGTAAGTAACAGAAATACATTCCATACCTTTTGAAGGGCTTGGAAGTCTAGCCTAGACTTCAAATGAAATTGAAAATCTCATACAGTGCTTAAAAAGAATGATACACTTACTAAAGAAATAAGTCCATAGATCCAGGTTTGTGGGAGAGTTGGAGAAGGACTGAGGAACCAGGAGATGGGGACTCCGCAAAAACAACAAGAGTCAACACGTGTGGGCTCTCAGAACATCCAAAGCAACCAAAGAGCATGCATGGGTTTGACCTAGGCTCTACACATGTGTGTAGCAGATGTGCAGTAGGTCTTTATGTGGGTTCCCCAATAACTGAAGCAGGGACTTACCCTGATTCTGCTGCCTGCCTGTGGATCCTGTTCACCTAACTTGGCTGCTTTGTCTGAACTCAGTGGGAGAAGTTGTGCCTAGTCCTGCAGTGACTTGAGGTACTAGGATGGGTTGGTACCCAGAAGAGGCATATCCGCATTCTCAGAGCTGAAAGGAAAGGGTTGTGGGAGGAGGGGCTGTGGAAGAGAAGGACTTGGAGGAGAGGGAGTTGCAACTGGGAAGTTAAGTAAATGAATGAATAAATAAATAAATGGAAAAATAAATTAAATAGTAAGTACTAGATAGCATGTGCTCAGATCCTACTAGCTAGCAATTCCATTTATCAGAAAATTGTTAATATGAAATAGATATGTATAATCGGTTAAAGTATGTGTATAATTCACTCACTCTTTGGTACTCATATCACCAAATAGTACCTACATAATTTAGTGGCCTAGGCAAATTGTTGCTTAGTCAGGCACATGTTTAAAAGCACAGATGCAATATTATTTGAGCTGTGGTAAACATTTAGATACAGAGTGGAAAATTAATGGTAGTTACCTCTGTATTATACCTCTGTATTATACAGTCATTATTGACAATATTCTCTTGACCACTATCTCATATGTGAATTTCCCTCTAAAGAAAATAGTAATTACTTTATATTGAGAAAAACTAATGCCAGGGCCAAGAATGGGAGAGGGTGGGTTGGTGAGCAGGCGAAGGGGGAGGGAACAGGGGGTTTTTCCCTTTCTTTTTCTTTCTTTTTTTTCAGAGGGGAAACTGGGAGAGGAGATACCATTTGACATGTAAATAGAGAAAATAGCTAATAAAAATAAATAAATAAATAAATAAATAAATAAATAAAAGCAAAAAAGAAAATATCTAAATAAATAAATAGAAATACATGCAAAGTACCAATTCCCACTGAGCCACCTCTCCGCCCCTAAAATTTAATCTTGTAAAATTAATATGTTAGTCATAATTTTAACTTCTAACATAGATATTAAAGAATGAAATATTCTGATCTAATTTGCATAAAAAGGAAAATATTATTTGAAATATGGGTTCTACTTATTCCATGTACAATAATATTTTCATTCATCTAATCTTGCTTATGTTCATGGAATGCTATACTTATATCTTCATAGACTTTAAGATAATCCCCTTAGGCATCATATTCCCATATATTTTAATTATTGTGCAATATTTTCCTCATAAGATGAACTTTCAGAAACTCAGTCTGCTTTGGGATTGGCTATGTATTATACACTTTGCCTGAAACTTGCAATTCCCCTGCCTCAAACTCCTAAGTTCTGAAATAAAGGTATAAGTCCTCACAACTGACTTATGAAGTGATTTTGGATTCACATAATCCATTTACGGTTCATTTTCCACATCTATAAAAGAGGATTAATGAAGATCATATTTTTTAAGGTATTATTTGAGCCAAATAATGTGACAAAGATTGACATAAGATTAACTCTTCATATTCAAAAGTAATGCAAAATTTAAAATAGAAGGCTGATTATAATGAATTTTCAATGTTTGTACACAAATGAGTATAAAGAAATATTTTCTCCATGCCTCTCCAGCCCTGCTTGCCCTGCTTTCTTGCTCTTGAGATTAAGCTGTCTTCCCTAGTGGACAGTGAGCCAGATGGAGAGCGTGCTGCCACCTAGCGACCTCTGTCTTCACCAAGTCTGTCTGGTGGCTTGTTTATTTTTCAGGCTTCAACAACTCACATAACCCTATTTGTTACAGACAGGATCTCTGTGCTCTTGTCCTTTGTCAAATTGACCTGCTTTTTCTTCCTAATATTATTTTTGTGGAATGCTTCCATTTGTGAGGCAGCTGAACCAGAACCAATTACGTTGTGTTGTAAAGAACCAAAATGAAAAGCCACAGCAGCTTCCCTAACCTATAGTTCCTAGAATCCTGCTGAGCCCTTGGTGAGAAATAGACAGGACTCAGGCCGTGAAGGGGCAGCCAAGGCAGTATTCAGCAGACTCCAGGGAGCTGAGCTTCTGTTCTCTGGTTATTTGTCTTTTATCTGGTTCAGTGGTGAGGAAGGGAAAGAAGCAGTTTTATCTTAGGCTCTAGGAAAGACCAGAGGCAAAGATGGGAGCAGTGCAGGCCAGTGTGCAGGGTGGGTTCTTCAGTTTACCTTTTCACTGAGAGCTTGAAGCTGTATCGGTTAGGAAATGTGTCTTACACCTAGTGAACCTATTTTTCAGTTCATGAAGGAAAGCCTGGGACAGAGAAACAGCATAGACTTCAAGCTCCATTTCACTCTTTTAAACTTAAAATATGGGCAAATGATTTCAACTCTGTCTCAATTAACCCTATTTTAAATTGAGAATAGTAGTGATTTTTAAGATGGATGGGTAGTTTGCAGAGGATAGTAGATGTGAAATGGAATATAATTTGACATTTACTGTATAATTTGATGGAAACAGTTCCATGTTCCTAAGGTACTGTGTGCTACACAGAAAGGTCAGGGCTGAGGAACCCAGAGGTTCCAGGAAGTTTTCCAACAACGTAGAAAGGATTTTTGATTGTCATTCCTGAGAAAGAGTTCAGGATGTAAGTGGACAAATTAGAAAATATCAGCCAATAATTTAGTCTATTTTGGGTTATTCACAGCTAACATGGTTGACTAAGAATCAATAAATCTGACTGCAAGCTCATAACAGTAAGAGCTGGCGTTTGCTTGAGCAAATCTTTTATATATGTATTTGTATATCCAAACAGGCAGAACTTCTTGTTGAATTTTATCTGCAGAGAGTTAGATTCTGAACGTTTTTGACTCAGTGATTTTTAAATTCCAGCACACATTTTAGAGCAACACATCCCTTTAGGTCCTTCTGAAGTTAAGTTTCCATGAATTGGGTCTTCTTGCCATAAAACCAGCTCTGCCAAAACAAATATCCTCCTTACATTGCTCAACAAACAAAGTAAATAATATTGGGTTTTGTTTAGTTACAATATAGAGAGTCGGGGCTGCTGAGATGGGTCAGTGGGTAAGAGCACGAACTGCTCTTCCAAAGGTCGTGAGTTCAAATTCCAGCAACCACATGGTGGCTCACAAACATCCATCATGAAATCTGACACTCTCTTCTGGTGTAACTAAAGACAGCCACACAATTGCTCTGTAGTACAGCTTAAGGTCTGGGGTGGTGATTCTACCAGGGGTTCTTTTATTGTTGAGAATAGTTTTTGCTATCTGAGGTTTTTTTGTTATTCCAGATGAATTAGCAAATTGCTCTTTCTAAGTCTGTGAAGAATTGAGTTGGAATTTTGATGGGGATTGCATTGAATCTGTAGATTGCTTTCAGTAAGATGGCCATTTTTACTATATTAGTCCTGCCAATGCATGAGCATGGGAGATCTTTCCATCTTCTGAGATCTTCTTTGATTTCCTTCTTCAGAGACTTGAAGTTATTGTCATACAGATCTTTTACTTGTTCAGTTAGTCAACCAGAGGTATTTTATATTATTTGTGACTATTGTAAAGGGTGCTGCTTCCCTAATTTCTTTCTTTGTGTAGAGGAAGGCAACAGATTTTCCTGAGTTAATTTTATATAAAGGTACTTTACTGAAGTTGTTTATCAGGTTCAAGAGCTCTCTGGTGGAATTTTTGGGGTCACTTAAGTATACTATCATATCATCAGCAAATAGTGATAATTTGACTTCTTCCTTTCCAATTCATATCCCTTTGATCTCCTTTTGTTGTCTAATTGCTCTGGCTAGGATTTCAAGTACTATATTGAATAGACAGGGAGAGAGTGGGAAGCCTTGTCTAGTCCCTGATTTTAGTGGGATTGCTTCAAGTTTCTCTCCATTTAGTTTGAAATTGGCTACTGGTTTGCCAAACTGCATGGTATTGGTACAGTGACAGGAAGGTGGATCAATGGAATAGAATTGAAGACCCAGAAATTAACCCACACACCTATGGTCACTTGATCTTTGACAAGGGAGCTAAAACCATCTAGTGGAAAAAAGACAGCATTTTCAACAAATGGTGCTGGCTCAACTGACGGTTAGCATGTAGAAGAATGCAAATTGATCCATTCTTATCTCCTTGTACAAATCTTAAGTCCAAGTGGGATCAAGAACCTTCACATAAACCCAGACACACTGAAACTAATAGAAAAGAAAGTGGGAAAGAGCCTAGAGCACATGGGCACAGGAGAAAATTTCCTGAAGAGAACACTAATGGCTTATGCTCTAAGATCAAGACTTGACAAATGGGATCTCATAAAATTACAAAGCTTTTGTAAGGTAAAGGACACTGTCAATAGGATAAATGGCAACCAACAAATTAGGAAAAGATCTTTACCAATCCTATATCTGATAGAGAGCTAATATCCAACAAGGAACTCAAGAAGTTAAACTTCAGAGAATCAAATTACCCTATTAAAAATGGGATACAGAGCTAAACAAAGAATTCTCAATTGAGTAATACCGAATGGTTGAGAAGCACCTAAAGAAATGTTCAACATCCTTAGTCATTAGGGAAATACAAATCGAAACAACCCTGAGAATCCAACTCATATCAGTCAGAATGGCTAAGAACAAAAACTCAGGTGACAGCAGATACTGGTGAGGTTGTGGAGAAAGAGGAACACTCCTTCATTATTGGTGGGATTGCAAGCTGGTACAATCACTCTGGACATCAGTTTGGTGGTTCCTCCGGAAATTGGACATAGTACAACCAGAGGACCCAGCTATACCACTCCTGGGCATATACCCAGGAGATGCTCCAACATTTAATAAGGACACATGCTCTACTATGTTCATAGCAGCCTTATTTATAATAGCCAGAAGCTGGAAACAACCCAGCTGTCTCTCAACAGAGGAATGGATACAGAAAATGTTGCACATCTACACAATGGAGTACTACTCAGCTATTAAAAACAATGAATTTCTAAAATTCTTAGGGAAATGGATGGATCTGGAGAATATCATCCTGAGTGAAGTAACCCAGTCACAAAAGAACACACAAAGTATGCACTCTCTGATAAGTGGATATTATCCCAGAAACTTGGAATACCCAAAATACAAGCCACAAACCACAAGAAAGTCAAGAAAAGGAAGACCAAAGTGTGGATACTTCGATCCTTCTTAAAAGAGGGAATAAAATACCCATGGAACGAGTTGCAGAGACAAAGTATGGAGCAGAAACTGAAGGAAGGACAATCCAGAGACTACTCTACCTGGGAATCCTTCCCATATTCAATCATCAAATCCAGACACTATTGTGGATGCCAGCAAGTGCTGCCTGACAGGAGCCTGATATAGCTGTCTTCTGAGAGCCTCTGATAGTGCCTGACTAATACAGAACTAGAGGCTCACAGTCATCCATTGTACTGAGCACAGGGTCCTCAATGAAGGAGCTAGAGGAAGACCCCAAGGAGCTGAAGGGTTTGCAGCCCCTTAGGATGAACAACATGAACTAACTAGTACCCTCAGTCCTCCTAGGGACTAAACCACCAACCAAAGAGTACACATGGTGGGGCTAATAGCTCCAGCAGCATATATATAGCAGAGGATAGCCTAGTTGGTCATCAATGGGAGGAGAGGCCCTTGGTCTTGTGAATGTGCTATTCCCCAGTGTAGGGAAATGCCAGGGATAGGAAGTAGGAGAGGGTGGATTGGTGAGCAGGGGGAGGGGGAGGGAACAGGTTATTTTATTTTATTTTATTTTATTTTATTTTATTTTTTCGGAGGGGAAACCAGGAAAGGAGATATTATATGACACGTAAATAAAGAAAATATCTAATAAAAAAATAAAGACAGCTACAGTGTACTATTTTTAATGATAAATAAATCTTTGGGCTGGAACAAGCAGGGACTGAGCAAGCATGGTCTACTGGAGCGAGTGGGGTTGACCAGACGGGGCAGAGGCCTTAAGGTCAATCCCCAACAACCAGATGAAGGCTCACAACTATCTCTACAACTACAGTGTGTACTCATATACATAAAATAAATAAGTAAATCTTAAAAAAAAAAACAATATGGAGAGTGCAATTTCAGAAGCCATCTAGACTTTCTTAGATCTAGTTACTATTTTAGAATTTTTCCTTTTCCTGCACATATTTTATAGAGAAAACTGGACAGGGGAGAATTATGGAAAACGATGTGGACAGCATATAGAGAAGTAAAAGGTTCCTGATTATCGAATAGGTTAAAATTGAACATTCATCATTTCTGTGATCTTCCGTATTCGCTGTGTATTCCTTGGCTTCTCTTTCATTCACAGTCTCCTAGAACTGCTCACACTTCGATGGATCCTTTGAATGTTTTTCTGCCTATTTTGGTTTAGAGTTTGGAGTGATGAGACTTGGCTTCAAACAACAAATGTGCTACATATTGAATACATATAACACAGAGAGCCATACTCCTTCTTGATTGTCTCTTTTTCTATTTACATAACAAGCTTAATTCTAGCTACTTGGAGTGGCATGCTGGGCTGAATAAAACTTAGGGATTAACACAAACCAGAAGAACACATAAGCATTTCCTGGAGAAGTCATTTAGTCTTTGGTGATCCCAGTTAATGTCTAGATGATGCTCTCAGACCTTTTGCTCTTGCTCTTTTAGGGAATTAAGTACAATTGGGGTAAACAGTCACTCATGGCTTTAGTATAGAAGAATCTGCTTGCTGAATCTGTTTGGATTTCTGTGGGTGTCTTTGTAAGCAGGCATTTTAGCAGGATACAACCTGAGTTAAATGGTCTCCTGAATGCTATCTTGTTCAATTGTGCCTTAGTGTGGTCAACATTATTTAAGAAAGGTTAAAAAAAATGGTTGTTGTACCTGAGGAAAACTAATCTACAATGGACTGTAATTTTCTATGTTATCAGACTGGTGCAGCTTTAAAATATCGTTCTGCTGAGCTGCACATTTGATTGTGAACAAGGGTAGAGTGCTATTGCAGAAGACTCAAGTTCAGTTCCCTCATACGTGTGATTGGGATGGGGTTCATATGAACCTGTAATTCCACCTCCAGGGGATGCAATACTCTCTCCTGGAGTCTATGGTGTCCTCACTCATGAGCAAACACCTATCTACACACCTGCACACATAACTAAATGAAATGCATCTTGAAAAAATACTTTGGTGGAGCAAAGCATACTATTAGAAGTATAGTTATTAAAAGCAAAGCATACTAATAGAAGATAGTTGCAATATAGTAATGCAAACATACAGCCACAAAGAGAGAGAGGTGGGGGGAGACGGAGACAGAATATTATGTATTAATGGGCTTAAATGAATGGATGTTCATTTATGCCATTTTAAGGTTATAAAACAGAACACAAAATTTAAAAACAGAAAATCAAATAAGTATTTTCAAATAGTATAATGTAACTTTACAACCCCAAGACAGCTTATATTTACATGTTAGAGTGTTTTGCTCAAATAATAAAGGTTTTTATAAATGCAAAAGCATATTTTAGGTCAGCCTTTAAATGCACAGAGAAAAATATCTTGCAGTGAATTATCACAATGTGCTAAATGTTTGTGTCTCAGCTGAAATTTCCCTCCTGAAAATCAGCTCAAAATAAGGTGGAAATTTGTGAAGAGAATCATATCATGAGTATAGAAACCTCCTATAGGGAAATAGTGGCTTTATAAGAGACCTACTGTCCCCTTACTCTTTCTTCATAGCAGTAGGATAACTGGCAAAAACTAAAAAATAAAATCCTTCACAAAGAGCAAGTTTGTCCACATTTGACTTGGACTTTACCCCTTCCAGTTAATTTTTATAAACTCTCACCTTTAAGTTCATGGAATCTTTTTAGTGGAATGAATAATACTTTCATTTAAGAATATTCTGCTTTCGGCATCTTTTATAAATTTCAAGAGTCCATAACAAGATTGGTATATGAAGGCAAAGGAGCATCTACTAGTAATAGTCTCTGGTAATTGTCTTGGAAAGGAGCAAAGGGTATCTCACACTATGGAACATTAATGTCAGGTCACTCTTAAAGAGCTCTTGAGATTCATTTCTGATTACAAGGTGCCCTTTATTTGCAATACGAACTCAAAGGCTACTCTAGTATGAAAGACCTGAGCAGTCCTATCACATGTAAGTAAGTGATCAAGTCATTGCCAAGTGGAGGACAGCCTGCAACACTGGATCTTGTTTTGAGTCACAGAAAAAGTTATACCAAATGCTGCCCCATTCAGATTTATTTATCTTAGTGTTTGGAGGAAGTAGTGAAATAAGATGGTGCAAAAGTGCTAAAAACATTCTACAACTTGTTCAGGTGGCTTTTAACTTCTCAAAATTCAGCTTATGGTAAAGAATTGTCATTGAACATCTTCCTAGTGTATCAGAGCAGATTCTGTAAGAGAGATACACACAAGTGGCACTGTGTAACAGAGAGACTACTTCAGTTCTGTGTACTTGTGACTCTAAAGAACACCATGTGGAACAGCCCTGGGAGGAGAGCTCTGCTTGAGGGTGTACATACTGCTTTCCATCACCATTAACTAAGATGAATCTTGTAGCTGGCCGATCTTTAAGTTATCATATTGTTTATATAACATTAAAATCTAAAACTCTTCTATTTCCAAAGTTAATTCCATGTAAGAGGCATTAACCATGAATTTTTAATTTCCACAACATTCATGACTTTTCATATTCCCCAACCTAACTGAAATGCATACCAGCACATACCATGGCATCCATATCTGTAACAGAAGGAAACATGGTTTATCATAATTCAAACCTGTTGTTTATAATCATCTGATTTAATGTCATAATTTTCTAATGATTTACTGATAGGCTGTTTATTTTGCATGCTCTTTTTAAAAAATTGAAATTCAAAATTTCTGTCTAAAATACAAAAGATAATATTCCTTTTTTGATAGAGATAATCAGTGTGTTTTATTGTTGCTGTTCCCTGTTGTTCTGGGTCTGGTAAAGTATTTGATAAAAAAGACATATTCCAAATACTGTAACTGAAAACATAAAGATAGACTATTCATTCATATGATCAATAAAGCTGCCTGGCCTTCAAGAATTGCAGCCCAGTTAGGGAGACTTAATTTTTCACTTCTGTTCAAATAGTTTAATCTCTATGAACTGATTGTATATTATCAAGTATTATTTCAAAATAGTTGTATTGAGAGCTAAGTATCTATTGTTTATTTCCTAAGTTAAAGTGGAGAAAACTAGCTATATACAGTACCACATTCTGGAAACTAAGTATTTTGGAGGCTGAGAAAAGAGGGTGTGGGTTTACAAACCATGGTCTACAGAATGATTTTCAGTGTGATCATTTTTGGGCTATTTTCTCCATCTCAGAAAAGCAATGGAAACTATTACTCAGTAGTTTAAAAATATCCAAAATTATCTCATTATTAGATTGAGTGGAGCCAGTGCTTAATAAGTCCATAAGAGATAAGGGACTGTTGGAGTTATTGCCTTATGGGTTTTTTTTTTAATTAGGTATTTTCTTTATTTACATGTACATTTTCCCTTTCCCAGGTTCCCCTCCAAAACAAACAAACAAACAAAAACAAGAACAAACCCCTTTTGCCTCCCCTTTCCCCATGCCTGTCACCCCAGCTATTAAAAACAATGAATTTATGAAATTCTTAGGGAAATGGATGGATCTGGAGAGTATCATCCTGAGTGAGGTAACCCAATCACAAAAGATCACACATGGTATGCATTCTCTGATAAGTGGATATTAGCCCAGAAGTTTGCCTTATGGGTTTTCACTAGCGAAGTGTCTCTGGGGAGAAAGTTCTGGATAAAGTTAGATAGTACAGGGGCATAACCCTTCCTAAAAATTTGATAGAAAAACTTTCATCATAGCTCAGAAACCATGTTGGCAGGAATCTGATCATTGTAAGAGTCTCTTCAAGGTCTTTTGATCCAGGGCAATACAAAAACCTAGGTCAGAGTTCTGTTTCTCCTAGGTATGTTGATGAGACTCCAGATGCTTTGGGCAGTTTAAATGTCTTACATCAAGTCCTGCTGGCCCAAAGCCCTCCTGTGCCGTATGTTCTGATGCTGGTGCCCAGCTTCTGACTAGTTTCTAGTAATAAGAAACAATTTGTAACCCATATCTAAATTTAAGCTTAATTTTCATCTTCAGATTCCTATATGATCTGATAACACTAAAGTATGGTATAATCAAATACATTCTTCTAAAGTAGAAAGTCTACTCACTATCACATTGGAATTAAGCCATATTTTGTGAGACTTGCTCTCTGAAGTCTATGTTATTTTCTGGAATATTTACAATGCTGGCTCAGTGATTCCTCCTTTACAATCTATTTTGTAGAAGACTTGTTTCAATGTACTTTTTGGTAATACTTTCCAAAACATGATGTAGATATACTCCTTAACAGACAAACTACTGCCCCTTTATCCTTCAGAGCTATCAGTACTGATCAATTCATGGTTTCTGTGGAACAGACAAGTTAGAGAGAAAAAATCCCAGGGTGACTTGCTTGAGTTCTAAAGCTCTCCATTGGCTGTGAATAGTTACTTCAGATGCTGCCTTAAGCAGTGTAAAGCTAGAATTTACATGCTGTCAATATCAGTTTGTTTTCTTCCTTCTCCTGAGAAAGTATAAGTAGAAGAAGTGTATGACAAAGTAGAAAAGTAGGAAAGTAGAGAAGTAGGAAAAGAAAGGGGTGATTTAAGGAGTTGCATTTTCATTGTATAGATGTAGAGCCTGGGTGTCAAGGGCTATCGTCAGTTAGGCTAGAGAAATAGTAGTTAAAACTCTGGACTAAGTGTGTTTAAGGCAGGGGAAGATCAATATCCAATCTTGAAAATAACCAAGTAGAAAAAAATGTTCTAATTCGACCTTATATGGTTATTTTATTTTTCTATTCAGGCCTCTGATGGACTTAAAAGGACCCATTCATGCATGGAGGGCTGTCTTCTCTTCTTCAGTTACTTATTTAAACGTTCATGTCATTCACAAATACACTCATAAGTGCACTCAGAATAACATAATGTAACCAAAATCTGGACCCCTGTGGCTTAGTTAAGCTCAGTGTTAACAATAAATCATTAATCTTAATCCATTTTTTTTTTTTTGTGGTGTTAGGAATCAGGCCTGGTTCATGCACTCTGTAATGGGCCAGATACCTACCAGTACACTAAATTCCCATTTAAGTTGGGGATCAAAAGTGGATATTTTCACTATCATAATCATTAATTTTGAGGTCATCTATATGGATATTTTAGTGGTTAAATATTGACTGTCAGCCTGACAGGATTTAGAATTATCTAGAAGACAAACCTTTGGACATTCCAAAGTTTGATTTTGTAGACTGGATTTACTGAAGTGGAAATGCCTACCCCGAATGTAGCAATGTAGAAAGAACATATCCGCGGGCTTTGATCCTCGGCTCAATAAAAAGGACAGAGTAAGCTGGGCACAAACATGTGAGTACTTCTGATTCCTAACTGTGATTGTCATGTGATCATCTACCTCCCACTTTCTGCTCGTGCTAGCACCAAGTTGGACTGTACTCTCAAACTGTGAGCCAGAATCATACCTTCTTCCTTCAAGTTGCTAGAGTCAGGAATTTCCCCACAGTGACAAGGAAAGCAGTGAATACTAATATATAGGGCCTGAAGAAGCAACCTTTACTGCTCAGTTTTAAAGAAATGAGAGCCAAAAGAGAAGAGATTCTTTTGCTGTTTGTGTTTGGGGGTAAATGTTTTCTGTAGCTATTTTCCTTTGGTACCCTGCTGCCTGCCTTATGGGACTTTCCCCTCTGCCTACAGCCTCTACCTCTACCCTTTCCATGGCTCAGCCTTGTCACAATTCTGTTTTTCTACCCTCTTTGCTGCAAACAAATTCCACCGTGTCCTATAATAGATCTGAGGGCAGCTGTCCTCTCTTATGTACTTACTGTGTGCAATATTTTACATACATTAACATGTTAAAGCCTTACAACAGCCTCAAGAGGGATGATGGTGCTTATTTTGCAGAGACCGTAATCAAAAGGCTTAGGAATTTCACCTCAGGCCACATAGCTATTAAACAATATCTTCACAATTCAATCCTACTTACATCAGATGCCAAAGTCTGTGCACATTCTAATTATGCACTGTGCTCTCTACCCCCTACCTCACCAGATTGTTTCATGAAAGACTGAGTAGCTGGCTCAAATGGAAATTTTCATCTCTGATTCAGTCTGGTATCTCTACATAGATCCAAACTCAGTGATCTTTTCCAAGCATTGGCACAAACAGAAGGACTGAAAATCCTATGTGATTTCTCTCGAAGCAATTAAGGGCCTGCATTCTGTGGTATGCCAGTCACTGTTCACTATTCATCATCAGAAACTCTCAGACACACTGAAGGTCACGATTGAAAACACAGTTATTTTAAGAGATAGCATTGTTCTCAAAAGCCACAGTAGGACCATTGCCTAGTGATTTAAGCTCAGATCTATATTCAGAGATGAATTCTTCTTTCAGCTCCAATGACGCAGGTTTGTTAGTTGGGGTGTGAGTAGGAGGTGGGGAGATAAGGGGGGGGGTGAATATTCATTCTTATCCATCTCCTGTTTCTGATTGTTGATTATTTCCCCCGTACTTTGCAAAGTCAAACTCCTTGCTTTATTTAGACTAGCAGGCCCATGTCATTTAATTTGCCATAGAAAATAGTTTTCAATTTAAGGAAAATTGAAAAATGGACAGCACTTGCATAATGAAAAGCTTTTGTCAAAGATACAAGATTTTCTTTGAGACATCTTTCCTGCTAAATTTGTTGGAGAGATTTGTTTTTAAGATAACCTCTGCTTTCTTTTAATCTTCTTTTGCTCCAGGATGTCTTCTACTCCCTAAACTAATCATGGTTAACTATCTAAAGATCTGGAGCATTGAGGCATATGAGTAGAAAGATATGCTATAGAGAAGATGTAGATGCTGTCATGTGTGGTAGATTGACTTGCTTGTCTTATTTCCCTCCTTATAGAAATGTACATTTATATATTCATCCTTTTTCTCTTTCTAGGCACCATGCTTACACATATTGTCTTTGGGATTGTTGAGTGTTTTGTTTAGCCAATTGTATTTTTGTCAGATGTGTCATGAGTAAGCTTGTCTTCTTGCAAATGTACTATCTTCATGTGCAACACACCCCATCTAAAAACAAAAGGACACTGCTATGAGGCCTTCAATCATGTATAGCTTGAGTTGAAATTCCAGTAGACTTAGCTTGCTTTGCCTGGATCACATCCTTATGTAAACAAGCAAGAGGCCTATGATTTATTTCAGTTATATACTCAACAAATAAGTCATTGCTGGTTTTTATAAGGCCTTGAAGTTTCAAGTCCTTGTTATACCACATTTTGTATCTCTCCCTCATGCTCTCCTTAACCTTCTCCCTCACTCTCTCCATCTCCCTCCCTCCCTTCCTCCCACCTGTATGTAAGTGTGTGTGCATGTGCACATGTGTGTGTGTGTGAAAATGACTGGCAGGTCCATGCACGGAAACAAGGAATATGCTCACAAACAGGTAACTTGTATCCAGCTTTAGCTTCTATATACATTCTAATGCCAACAGGGTGCTGGTATATCATGTCTTTTCTAATTTAAATGTTATAAGACCTATGAAATGTAGTAGTCATTGCATTGAACTCATTAAGGTTCAGAAAGATTAAATTGTTTTCTTGTGTACCCATTGTTAGTAAGCTTTAGAGCCATATGTGAATCTGATTTGCTAAAAAATGTGTTTTGCTATATATTTTTTCTTCCTTTTAGACTGCCACTTAGAGATCAATGTATATATATTCTAAAACAAGAGAGACAAAGATTATAAACAGTGACATCTGTTAGGTGATTTTTGTCGTCATTTAGAGCATAGTCAATAATATTTCCTCCTTTTAAAAAATGAACTCTAATATTGAAAGCTATTTGAGATCATGGGCTGTTGTTCAGATCTGAAGGATGTGACTCAACAAGGGGCCTGCACTGCTGCCTTCCTTTGACTAAGCATTACACTGTGGGATTCAGGCTTCCTGATTCTTTGATCATTTATTTTAGAAATCTTATAATTGCAAATTCTTTCTCTCTCACTTTAGAATGTAAATATTCCTTTAACCTCTTATCTTTTGAACAGACAAGAAATGTCACTTTCAAGGCACAGGAAGCCATCTTTTTCCCAACAAAATTATCAATGCACATGGTGCCCCTATATCCTGGTCTCTAGGAGAGTGTTAAGATTTCTTCATAAGCACTGGATATTACACATAGATGACCTTGTAAAACTGAGCAACCTTTCTTTAGAATACTTCAGTCATTTTCCCCAAGATCTTAACAGATTCCTTATGTCTTCATAATGTCTTCTTTGCCTGCTATAAACTCTGTGTAGTATAGTTGTTCATTTGATATGAATCAAAGAATGATTTGTATGATATCATTTGATAAATAATTACCAGGGCTTATATTCATGTTCAGAGCTAATTACTTATTGCCCACTTTTTTTTTATTTCATTTTTTTGGGTAATTATGATTACATCATTTCTTTCTTACCTTTCCTTCATCAAAACTTTCCTCATACCCCTCTTTGCTCTCCTTCAGTTTCACTTTTCATACTCATTTGTTACTGATAACACATCACTCCTTTTTCTTTTGTTTCCTGCACTTTAAGGTATAGAGAGTTGGTTTGTAAACCCCTCATTATTTGAACCAGGCTTAAAGGGCTAGATAAGGAGGCTATGGCCTAAATTAGGGCTTTCACTGCATAAGAGGATTTACTTCAAGGCTCTGTAGATGCTAGGCATTCTGAGTGATAACTTTACTGTAAGCTCTTGAAGGTGCCCAAAGACTTTTATTTAAAGTAGTAGCAATGGACTGAGTATATTCTTAATCAAAAAAAAAAAAATGTATTGCCTGAAGCCTTGGCCTTTGGTCTCTTGCCTAAACTCTTTGCCATTTTTGCAGCTGTCACTGTAACAAATTATTCTCCTTTTTTCCACAGGATGGCAGTACAAGTTAATGTGAAGCTCCAAAATACATCACTTTTCCAAATTCAGAATTGGCCCTCCAAGTCTGCTATTTGCACATCTTCCTGCAACCTCTGCCCCAAACATGCCTCACTTCTCCCTTTACAGAATCAAACAAAGACCATCTCTCCAGTTCAAAAGAGACCTTTATGAATAAAAGATCCATACAATACAACAGCTGCATTAGAAAAGATCCACTGGCCACCCCAGGCCAGAGTCCAGCTGCCCATAAAACCGCACATGCAGCTAACTCACAGTTTGTGGCTGCTGTGTAGCTATATATAAAGAGCAGTGGTCAGTTGGACATTGTCAAACCCCCTGATCTAATCACCAGTGATCAATAAAGCCATTGAAGTACAATTGCCTCATTGTCAGTGGGTTGGCTTAAATCCAGCAAAGAAGGAAAGAGTCTTCTTGAATAGTCAGATGGAAAATTATTTAATTAGGGCATAGTGGCCTCCAACATATCCACTGTGGAGAGATGCAAAGCTATATTTGAGACATCTTTACTAATGGAAAAAAAAATCAAGAAAAAGAGAGAAGAGATAAAGTCAATTGGAATCTTTCTTACACTAAGAAAACTAGCTACCCCTTGTAGACTTTAAGTAAAAACTAAGAATAAAGGATGTTTTCCCAAATCACAAAGTGGGATCTGTAATTCAAAAGTTCAGAGCTCAAAATGCTATCACTTTTTTAATTTAAGAGACAATAATGTCCTATGTTAGGCATACATCAAATATAACATGTTTCTGGAAAATACAACCCAAGGATCTTTAAATTTCTTCAACTCTCACTTTCTAACACAGCTTTCAAAACTAGGGAAGGACCAAGAAGAAGGTGGTCTATAATATGTTTCCATTTTATATCTTTTATCTCTTTAAAGTTTATATTTACAGTTAGGAGTGTTTTAACTGCCTGTTTGCCTATGTATCACATGTCTACAATGCCCATGGAGTTCAGAAGAGGGTATCAGATGTACTCAGACTGAGGCTACAGACAGTTATAAGCCACCATGTGGGTGGCTATGAATCAAACCCAGGGTCCTCTGAGAGCAACCAGTAGGCTTAAACACTGAGCCATCTCTTTTCTTCAGGATAAGTCTTTTTTCTTCTTTATTTTCTTTCATACTGTCCTCTTAGTTGAAACAGGTCTTTTTGCTCATATCCCTTTGACCCTGATGTTGAAACTGAATTTTAAATAATTTAACTGCCAATGTTGCACCTTCTCTCTCTTCATCCACAGTTACATAGTATAGGCTCATAACATTATTCCGTTACCTTTTATATATGCATCTATTAATAGTAAGTCTTTTCTAATGAAGGATGCACAAAGTTACATTAGAGAGATTTACCAAAGTAGAGACAATGCTTCTAAACCTGCAACCAAGAAAAAGCTAAATACTTATATGCTATAAAACCAGCATCTCGGCCTTGTGAAGGTTCTGTGTCCCAGTGTAGGGGAATGCCAGGGCCAATAAGTGGGAGAGGGTGGGGTGGCAGGCATGGGGAGGGGGGAGGCAAAAGGGGTTTGTTCTTGTTGTTTTTGTTTGTTTGTTTGTTTTTTTGAGGGGAACCTGGAAAAGGGAAAATTTACATGTAAATAAAGAAAATATCTAATAAAAAAAAAAACCAGCATCTAAATGTATTCAGCAACATTCTTAATGATAACAAAATCTTGGAAGTAATCTCATAAAATTATTATACCACAACATTTCTTTCAGGGAGAGAGAAATAGAGAAAAATAGAGGAGAAAATATGATGTTACATGATAGATTCAATTTTACTAATATTACTTTCCAAAGCTCACATATGTGTGTTTTCAGGCTTAAGCGAAATGATGCATTTTTGAATGCAACTGGAAAGGTTTAACAAAGAAAGCCTTTTCTGGTGCCCATGGGGGGAAAATCAGTTTTAGACTGCTAGCACACACATCTAAAAGTTCAATGAACTTCAGTTAGTTGCTATGCCAACCAGCAGAAGACCTGTCCAGATATGAATTGATCACACGAATAAAATCTCCCCAAAGATGATGCTTGTTTGGGTTAAGGGCACAGTCTTCGTAACAGCCCTTGACAAATCATACATCTTTTGGCTTAGAACATATACTTGGGGATAACTACCCGAATTTCCTAAGTGTACTCCAAAATACACTTTTTCTCACCATAGGCAATAAAGATGATTCTTCTGGAGCAGATTACCTTTTCTGTTCTTTTTCCTTTTCTGGTGTGTGTGTGTGTGTGTGTGTGTGTGTGTGTGTGTGTGTGTGTGTGTTATCTTACCACCAAGAAAGTGCCGCTTGCTTGAACTAGCAATAAAGTCCCAGGTGATTGTTTTCAATATCACCTTAAATCAAAATGTAGACATTTTGATTTCAATATCACCTTGTTATACAAAGTTGAACACTTTATCCTCATTTACAAATCTCACCGCTACCTTGCCACAGATAGAGCTTTTAGTCAGTCTATGTCTTTAATTAAATGACTTTTGGGAGGACTTTTTAAATAGGGATTATCTGGTGTTCATTGTTTGTTTTGTTTCCACTGCATAGAGTGAACTAATTTGAGACTAATTTTTTATTGCTCTGTTTTTGAAACAGGGTCTCTCTCTACAGTTCTAGCTATCCTAAGCATGCTACATAGACAATAAAAGCTGGGTAACACAATAGTTTCCAGCAACTTCTAAGTGGGTAGATGAGAGAATAAAATGATTCAGATTTTTCTGTGTCTACTCTAATGTCTGTCCCCTTCAAAGTATAAACTGGATTGTCTGTTGTGGTGGCAGTCATTTGCTTGTTTAATCTCTTTGCAGGCACTTGGTATGTGACTAATCTCCAGAATCAAAATGCATGAACATTTTCTGATAATTTTCTTAAGTTATTATGTTTGTATTTGAATTATGTCTTTTAATTCTTATGCCTCAAAGCACAAACTCTTGAAACCGAATCCCTAAAAGTAGATTGCGCTATCTCTCTGTGTTCGTGCATGTGTACATGTGTGTGCATGTGGGCGTATGTATTGTGACTTAGAATTGATCTTATAATTCTCATTTATTACTTTGGTGTCATACTATATATCAGCTAGTCTTAACTTTCTCATCTCTTTGGAGAATCTTCTTTTTGCTCAACTCAAAGCAAAAGGAGACTGAAAAAATAAAACCTATGTAGTGGGTACTATTAATAATGGTGAGTTTAAATTCAAGTCCTCGGTTTAAGGAAAAAAAATCCCTGACAAGGGACACAGAGACACTCATATAAATTCTTTGAGAAATGACACTGATTATATTAAATATTCTCAATAAAGTCTGTATATGCCTTTGAAAATAAAAATAATATGAGCTAGGGAAAACATTTGTTTTCCAAAGGATATTTTAAATTCTAAAACCCTACTTTTCTAGAAAATTACAAAGGAGTACCTATCCTCAATTTGATTAATCTCTTATCTCTGATAAGAGTGACTTGTATATATAATCAAACATTGGACTATTCTTTTTTAAAAAATAAAATTCATAGACAGTAATACAGATCTTAAAATTTAAGAGGCAGGTGGATTTCTGAGTTCTAATTCAGCCTGGTCTACAGAGTAAGTTCCAGCACAGCCAGGGCTACACAGAGAAACCCTGTCTCGAAAAAACAAAACAACAACAAAAACCAAAACAAAATTTAGACATAGACAGATTCTATATTTAATCATCCCAAGCTCTAATTTTTAGGTAATAGTTAAAGATTCATTTAAAAAAAAAACAGAAAAAAATGTATCTACAATAGAATAATATGTACATGCTATGAATTAATTGTATACACTGAAGCATCATTAAGGATCTGTGTGAGATAATGTTGTGATTACCTATGGACTTTAAGGTTCCCTCATGTATCAGCAAAATCACCCATTAGACTTGATAGAAAGTTGAAGTATTGGTGAGTGTGATTGTAGCTGGGATAATAGGAAATTTTCAAATCATTCTCCTTGCAATGATGAGGTCTGCTAGAGGTGAAAATATCCCTCCTTCACCTATCCCAGACCACCCCTGTCAGTGCTGTGAAACACAAGCCTTATCCTTAAAAGAAAGCTATGTGCCTTTGTTTATACCACTACTTCCCGAACTCAGTTTGATAGAATACATTAAGCGTGAGATGCAGGAGAACTATTTTGTAGGAAATGCTATTTCAACAAGGAGAGAAAAGACAGGATGATGAGCAGAAACTTCTGAGGAACTGTTGGCACTTGGAGGAGGGATGTGAGTGGGATACACATCTTCTTAGAACACTTGGGTCTCCAACTGTTCTTTGGTAGTTCAAGGTTTCTGTGCAGGCAGCCCTAGGGTCTAAAGTGGAAATCTGTGGGGAGTGAGGGAGACCAGATGAGCTGTTAGGTTTTCATCTTCTTCTCACCCAGTCTTCACACATATCCCTCTTACACAATGGGATTCTTCGAAAGACTTTATTTGAAGAATTAGGTGAATTAAAAAAAAAAAAACACAAAAATGACCAACAATAGAAAGCTGCTGAATGTCTGTGAGCTTGGAAAGGACATTCTCATGTTAGCATTATATCAGTAATGATCAAATGTCAACCTTCCTGTTTTCATCCTCTAAGTTTATTTAAAATGTACCCTGTTTCAGTCAAGAGAAAATAGTATCTATGGGGAACCTATGCTACATGAACACTCTTGGCTCCTGTCCCAGACCTAGCTGAAAACAAAAAGTCCCAGGGCTGCTCCCAACACTCTATATTAAAAATAAAATTGTTTATCTTATCAGTGTTTTCCTGCATGTTTGTCTGTGTTCCACTTGTCTGGTTTCTGAAGATGAAGAAAAAGGCACAGGATCCCATGGAACTGAAGTTACCAGTGGTTGTATGTTGGTTGGTATGTGGTTGCTAGGAATTTTATTACTTGGGTCCTGTGGAAAAGTAGCCAGTGCTCTTAACTGATGTGCCAAATCTCCATGCCTCATCTCAAATATCATCACATTTATGCATATATGCATAACAAGACCTATGTTGACTTTAATAAATACTTAAGTCTAAGAATAGCATAAACAAAGCCTTATTTACAGAGAAAAAGAAATTAGAGAAGATTAGTAGAAAGAATCTACCCATGATGCTTAGTATTGTCAACTTGACAAACTCTAGAATTACTGAAAAGATGTCCATGAAGGATTATCTAGATTATGGTAAATGTGAATGAACACCATGTCATGGGCTATCTGTTATCTTGTGTGGAATACAAAGAAAAGATGGAGCTGAGCAATAACATTCATTGGTCTATTTTCTGATTCCAGATGTAATGTGACTAGCTGTCCTTATGCTTTTGCTGGCATTCCTGCCTCACCATGATGGAGCGCAGGCCCTTGAATTGTGAACCAGAATCACTTCTTCCTTCCTTAAGATGCTTTTGTCAAATAGCTTGTCATATCAACAATCAAGTAACTAATACATTGCCCGGTCTGGCTCTGGGTAAAATTTTTTCCAATTAGATCGTCATCTGCTCCATCCTAGTGCCATAGAGAAAATTTAGGCTTCAGTAGCAGGGAAAGGTCCATTTTTGAGCTTGATAAGTAGAAATCAAAATAAGGCATTGCCTAAATTATTATCCTTTTCAAACAAATAAAACCTTTTCTCAATGTAACTTCTGGTCCAAAGTGACTAGTTAAAGACAAGTGGAGCTAAGTGAGAGTCAATAATTAAGTCAGACACATGTTAAATTTCCCCTGGATGGATGCAGTCCTACAATTGTTTTGGTGTGTGCCTAATGGGTTCATTTATCAAAATAGCTATTGGTTATGAATTCTGCTCCTTCTAGGTCACCAGATGATGCATGTCTCAGAATAGTACTCAAGGAAGTGGTAGTCAGAGGGAATGAGACAGGGTGATTGAGGTGAGCTGTATTCCTAGAATCAGGCATCTGCAGCAGAGGCTGCCTTCCTGAAACGATGACACATCTGAGTGAGACTGTTCTGAGAGATGGTTTGTGCCAGAGTTGCACTTAGACTTTTACTCAGCTCTAAACCCAGGCTGTTGTCACACCTTCTGTTTCTAAGATGGTGTGCCACTAGATGGCTCCAGCGTGTTTCTCCTGTACAGAAATCAGATCCGGGAACATTTTGGACTGTGCTTTGTGATCCATTTCAGCCATTTTCTGCCACAATTGACTCCCACTCAACCAAAAGCAATATACCATTTCCATCACTGGAGAGTGACCTAGTAATGATTTCAAAAAAGAAAATATTAGTGTTTCAGATTTGTTAAATGTTTGACTTTTCTACATTCTTAACTTTAAAGCCTGTTTCCAAGCTTGTGATTTATCTAAACTGAAATTTTCATAAAACTGAATTACCAAAAGCTGTGTGTGTGTGTGTGTGTGTGTGTGTGTTCTCTCTCTCTCTCTCTCTCTCTCTCTCTCTCTCTCTCTCTCTCTCTCTCTCTCTCTGTGTGTGTGTGTGTGTGTGTGTGTGTGTGTGTGTAATGTCGGAGTCATACTATACATTTATATAAACCTTACATTTGGTAAGTAGAGATACTTCTTTTATGAATAACATAGAAAGAGAGGCTTCAAAATGGAAACAGATGTATTTAAAAAATCTTATGTGAGAGAAAATTTGACTGCAAAAAGTCAAAGAATATTGATGTTTGAAAAATTTTCCAATTCTTATGTGCATTTCACAAAATCATATCCCATGTGTAAATGAATCTTTAACCTTCAACTTCCTTGACATTTTACATTTGGGTAGAACTGATTTTCCAAGATTCCTGAACAGATATTTTGCTCCTGGTGCTTTAATATTTTGAAAGTACCTTTTATTAGATGTCAATTTTATATACTAATAATATATATTTGAATTGATGAAGCATAGTGGATAACTCATTAAATATAACATCAAAACTAATTGTGAAAAAATGTTTTCCAAACTTACCTCTTTCCTTGTTGAACTAACTAGACTAAGTAGGAGTCTGAGATAATGTTCAATCAGTTCCTTATACGTGTTCAGTCAATATCTTCCACTTTCTATATCATATTGTTTATACTTATGCTACCAATGCAGATGAAGACAAAATGGAAGTCTATGTTTCTGAGTCACTGAACCTAAGAACTTTTGAGTTATTTGTCAAAACCACTTCTGAAAACAATAACAGCACAGTATTGATGCCACCTGAATTATTTTCCCAGTCATACCTCTTAAAAGTAGAAATTGACTTTTTTGCATTCATTAAGGATATCTTGCTTATAAGAAATAACAAAATGTGCTCACTTTAGCAGCACATATACTAAAGTTGGAATGATACAGAGAAGATTAACATGGCCTCTGCACAAGGATGACACGCAAATTCGTGAAGCATTCCATATTAAAAGAAAAAAAGAAAACAAAAGAAATAACAAAATAAAAACCTTACTATGGCCTTTCTTGTGAAGTTTGCACACATCTCCGTGTTAGAACCCTGTTAGTTTTACCTCTTTCCTGCATGTCACTTAACTCAGTTTGAAGTATTTATTAATTCACAGTGAGTTGTTACCTAGGCTATCTCTAGACTGCAATTATTTTGTTTTGTTTTTGTTTTGGTTTTGGTTTTGGTTTGGTTTTTGAGACAGGGTTTCACTGTGTAGCCCTGGCTGTCCTGGAACTCACTCTGTAGACAAGGCTGGCTTCGAACTCAGAAATCTGCCTGCCTCTGCCTCCCAAGTGCTGGGATTAAAGGTGCGTGCCACCACTGTCCAGCCTAGACTGCAAATTTTATGAAATAATGTCTAAACACAATTGAATGAAGCCAAGTATCTTTTCATTGAATGAACTAAAGAATGAACATATGAATATGTTTTGGGGAAAAAACCCTTCTGAGCCTGTAGTCATTCTATGAGGAATTTTTATTGTTCTACTTGGTTATTCAATTTCCTTTATCTTGCATGCCTATTTATCCTTTTTGTGAATGTAAAGCTGGTACAATGTGTCTAGTTACCATTGTTCGCTTCTTGGAAAATCTTGTATTTCAGAATCAATTGTGAAAAACATATTCATTTTGGAGAATGCTTCATTGTATAAAACATTCTCAGGGACACATGAATTTTGTGAATAGAAAAATATTTCTACTTGAAAGATGGCATGGCCATAGTATTATGAAAATAAAATTTTAGGGTATAGACAGAGGATAGGCATTCTAGAGAGTTCCAACTTTTGAGGGACACTTGGCTCTTATAAGGTGAACTTAAATGTACATTCCATCTACATTTTTTGGCCACCTTCAGCATTCTCTAAGTAGTTACCATAGTAGAATCTAATGACTAAGTCAATGTACTTCAAAGCTTGTGGACATTGCTGAGATCTTATGCTTTTAAAAAATATTATCACAACTATTCTTTGCAAATATAAAAAGACTTCCAATATACATGTTCAAATGTAGCTTCAAAAATGTTGGAAAAATAATCTTGGCAAGGATTCTTCTTGCTAGTGCTGCGTTTCTGACTGTATGCATCTCCTGGAAGTTTTACCCAATCCAAAATATGAATTCTGAATTAATTATTTAATGTTTTAACTTCTTTTATTTCTTGGTTTATTAAAACTTTGTCCTCAGCATCAAAAATCACAGCTTCATCAGTTTTTGCTCTCTCAGTAGCCATGATATTCAAATTATGTCACAGTTATTACCCAATTCCATTCCTTACTTGCTTCACAACATTCCAAAACTACAAAACTGATTCTGAATATATAGGTACTGTCTTAGTTACGGTTCTATTGCTGTAAAGAGACAGCATGCTCAAAGAAAGTCATAAAAATATACAGGAAGGGGTGGACCCACGGCTCCAGCTGCATACGTAGCAGAGCATGACCTTGTCTGTCATCAATGGGAGGCAGAGCCCTTGGTCCTGTGGAGATTTGATGCCCCAGCATAAAGGGATGCTGGAGATGTGGGGCAGGAGTGGGTGGGTGGGGGGCACCCTCATAGAGGCAAAGGGGAAGTGGAGAGGAGGGTAGATGTGGAATGGGTGGGTTTGTAGAGGGGTAAACAGGAAGGGGCCTATCATTTGAGATGTAAATGAATGGAATGATTAATAAAAATAATTTATTGGGTGATTACTTATAGTTTTAGAGTGTTACTCCATGATCCTCAGAGCAGAATCATACAGGGATAGTGCTGGAGTAGTAGCTGAGAGTTTACATCTTAGTTTGCAGGTATTGCGCAAGAAGATGTGAGTAGAAGGGAGAAAGAAAAAAAGATTAAGAGAGACTAGGCCTGGCATAGGCCTCAAAGCCCTAGTGACAAGCTTCCTCTAAGAGTACATTTTCTCCAGTAAGGCCATACTTCCTAATCCTCCCGGCATTTCCACATGATCATATGCGGATATTCAAATTCAAACTGCCACAGGTACACACATACACCTCACATATGTATAATGATGGATGTATTTTTGCTTCTGGTAAAAAGACCTTCTGATCCAGTAGGACAGATCATGTCTTCACCTAATCCTTCATATTTCAAGATGTTTGGAATTTATAATTCCAGGCTTAACAGTTTACAGTCTGGAATTTATAATTTCAGGTTTAACTATTTAGTGTCACATACACACACACACACACACACACACACACACACACACACATACACACACCTGAGTCACATACACATTTAATAAAACAGTTTCATGTGGTTCAATTTAGTATAATAACATAAAATTTTCCTAAAGTAAGTATTGTATTTTAGATAATATATGTTAGATCTGTTATCTTAATTGAAACTTTCAAATTACAAAATAGAAATTAAATATAAGTTAAAATAAGTAGGTATCATCAAATGACAAGGAGTCAGATTTGGATGTAATGTAGTCATGCTTCCACCCAAATTTTATTTTTTCAAGCACAAATTGTGTCAGAAGGTAGTATCTTATTTTTCCAGTCTCATAATTTTTAAAATATCTTTGCCAAATACTCCAAATTTAGGAAACACTATAGTTACCTAAATACTTTCAAACATCTCCACGCTTTATATACTCAGTATACATACAATGTTTTCTGTGATATTTACTCACATAAATATCTAGAAGTTTCAAAACATCTGATTCACTTTTTTTGCTTGGAATATTTTGCTATTTTATGGATAAATTTATGCTATGAGTTTATAAAGCAACAGTTTTCTCTTAGACATACAATGCCATGTATGTTCTAGAAACATGGCTCATGAAAACACTGACTAAAAATCTACAGCTGGGAATGGGTTTTCTCGCTTGATATTATTAGCCAGAGAGATCTCACACACTGCCAAACATAACTGGCTATTGGCTACCTTCTAGAAGTCAACAGTAAGACTCTATTGCTGAACAGCATACTTGAGTTAAAGAGTATAAAGATGTTAAGCTGGTACTGTTCTGGAAGCTTTATCCCTACTGGTTAGCTTTTATAACATGGTAGGGTGCTGTGCATGCTTCCAGAGAAGAAACACATCATCAATCTTATACAGCTGTTTTACTGAGCTACATTAATTGACTGGTAATATATTGCCACTAGTGCAAAAGTACCACAAACATAATGGAGGTAAACAACCATTTTAGGATTGGATTTAAGTCATAATCCACAAAACGAAGTCAATACCTAACTCCGTTGTTAGGCCAAGAACCTGCAGCTAGCGATGTCTTAGTTCCCGAAAGAGAATATACTGCTACTATTCTGCTGAGTGGATTCATAAAGACATTTTTCTGTTCTTCTTTCATACAATACATCCTTACCAGTTTCCCTTCTCTCCTCTCCACCCAGATGTACCTTACCTCCCTACTCCCTCAGATTCACTCCTCCCTATTTTCTTTTACAAAAGAGCATGTCTCCCAGTGATATAAACTGAACAGTATAATAGGGTACAATAAGAATTGGCACAAATCCTCATATAAAGGCTGAACTAGAAAACCCAGTAGGAGTGAAAGGATCATAGGGGGAGAGCTAAAAGTCAGAGACACTTCCCACTCCCATTGCTAAAATTCCTAGAAAAATATCAAGGTAGCAACCATAACATGTATGTAGAAGAACTAGCATAGACTCATGCAGGTTCTGTGGTTGCTTCTTCAGTCTCTGTGAGCCCTTATGAGCCCTGCTTAGTTTATGCTGTGGGCTGTGTTATTATGATGTCCTAGATCCCTCTGGCTCCTACAAATCTTCCTCTTATTCCTCCTCCCATTTCCAAACTCCAAGGGGATTTGGTGAAGATCTCTTAATTTGGACTCTCTCTCATACCCATAGATTAGCGCAGCCTCAACTCTTATCAGAACAGCTTCTCTTTGCAGTAGATGGTTTTAATGCAGAGATCCCCAACTAGCCATGTGCAGAGAATAAGAGCCTGTAGAATGAATGCTAAGCCCTAAATGGATCACCCACACTGCATTATCTTCTCCCAAGGCTCAGGGATGACTGAAGATAGAAAGCATAATGATTTTCAATCCAGAAATGGTGAATAAATACAAGAAAACAGTGTCCTCTAGAAACAAAGCAGCTGGACAAACAAACTCACAATCATTATGACAGAATACAAAAATTTCTTGACAGCTGAAGACAGGTCAATTCCTAGTAGAAAGATGGGAGATAAGGATAAATCCTGCCACAGCCAGAGAGCTATTTGCAGTTGTTAGCTGTTGGGAGAGGGGTAGTGAGTTCCTTAAGAGGTTTTGCCACTGGTAAGTCAAGCATGTTCCAGTGGAAAGATGTATAAATGAATATACGGGCAGTACAGATTAGAACGGATAGTAGCTGACCAAAAAAAAAAAATGTGTGGGAAATACAAATTTGTGTGTATAGGAAAACAGGGACAGATATAGTTCAACTTGAGGAGAAAGAAAATATGATAAAATAATTATACAAAATTTCAAATATCTAGTAACTTTTATTATAATGTTCAGTTGGTAAAGTTTTTATTAAGCAAGCATGAGGACCTTAATTTTATCCTTAGTGCACACTTAGTAACCCGAGTATAGTGTTACAAGCCAACAATTCCAGTACTAAAGAGATAAAAATGCCATTAGAGCTTGCTGTCCAGTCCACAGAACCTAAATGGTAATCCCCAAGTCCCAGTGAAAGACTCTCAAAAATCAAACCGCATAGTGTGTAAGAAGTTACAATCAAGTTTTCTCTGTGATATCTACACATGAGCTCACTGAAACACATGCAGGTGTGCAAACACACACACACACATACACCATACACATACTTGTATACACACCTACACAGATGTAGACATTCAAAAAATTAACCTTTTAAATCAAATTATTTAACTCCACATATCAACCAACAATCAATCTATGTTCTCTGTCTGCTCTAAGACTTTCATAGGCGTCTCTGAAAGTTATTTTTTAATCCATGAGGATGGGCTCTGTATGTGGCTTTAATAAAACGTTTTTCTAAAAATAATGGAAACCAAGTTCAAAGCCCAAATCTAATGAGGTTTGTGAGATTTATAACATGAGATTGTACAACCATCTGGCCCTGAGGGTATTTCTGCATATAAGGAATTAATAACCTTTTTTAATTTAGGTAATAGATAAATCTGTTTCATGAGCCCATCACCCATTCTCAACATTGCCTGCAGATCTGTTGATCCTAAATAATATTTGAGAACTGTTGTAAGGTTATTGTTGTTCTATAGCAATCTCTCCATGTTTCTGTTTTCCTTTCAGAAATAGCTCTGTCCTTTTGCACACTTGGAGCCTGTATATTTTGCTCTTCTACTGGATTTCATTACAACTGCCATTCTGCTGTTTCAATGAAAACTTTATTAAAGATCTACTTTTCATTAACCTTCCTGGCACCAGAACCTTTCCCCAGCCTCAGTCCATTTTTGGCCTCTCAGAACAGTTTCACATTTCTCCTTAAATAGCTTTTGTGTGATCTAGTGTCTTTTGATGGCTACCAAGCAACAGCACTGTATTCCCTTAGCTGACAAAGACCACAGAGCATGCAATCCAGATTCAGAAATGTCTTCTTTGGATCTCAGCTCTGCCATCGTCCATGCCAATTCCTTTCTTTTTACTGACAGTGTCATTGGTGAAAAGCAGACCTCATGAGGCTGTAAAAAGAAGTTTACTCTGCACTCTCTACCATGTGCTTGAAATGCCTAGAGCACAGCAGACTGTACACTATCAGTGCCAACTCATGATGTGCTATTCTCTTTTTATCTCTCTCTTTTCCCACTCTGCTAATGTCATAAATGAAAAAATTATTTCAATGTCTTGTTTTATTATTTTCCTTAGTAGAAACTATATATTTATGATGTGTAATACAATGTCTTGACCTATGGTTGACAGTATAGAAATATTAAATCAATTCAATGAACATATATATTTCCACACACAGTTATCATTCTTGTTTGGTGGTCAAAACACATTGAAATTTATCCCTTTACTAAGACTATAACCCATTGACTACTATCTTTCTTTTCCTCTTTACTTATCTCATACCTCATCTGGCAAACACTACTCTATGGTTATCTAAATGCAATACTTTTCTATTACATATGTAAGATCATACTTTGCTTTGTCCTTGTAGGCAGCATAACTCACCAAACAGAAGGTTCTCCAAGTTCATGAGTGGTGCTACCAATGATAAGATTTTTTTTCTTTTGAAACACTAAGTAATATTCCATGGGGGTATGCTGACCTCACTCCTCTGTTGATGTACAGAGCTTATTTCTTTACCCTGGCTTTTGCTAACAGTCTTTAATAAGTATGGGATTGCAATTTCACTATCTTTGGCAATATGCCCAGAAGTGTGATTTCTGGATCATGTGGTGGTTCTGTATTTAGTATTTCAGGTCAATTTTGAGAAGCAACATGTGTAACAGTGTAGATTCCCACAAAAAGTACCCAAGAGTTCCCTTTTTATGAATTGCGGCCAAAGCTTATTTCTTGTGTTTTGATGTTTTAATAAGAACCATTAGAATATTATTTACTGTTTCATTTAAGGGCTGCTCAGAGTCCAGTGATCTTTATTATAATTCTTAAGAGGCAGAAACATTTCTCATACTATTTCTATGACACTAGACTAAGTAAGCATGTACATGATTCCATAAGAGTTCTTGTCATGTAATATCAATATTTGTGACTTCCCATTTGCTTCTCTATTCATGATGCTGTGAGAACTGCAAGATAATCATTCAGTGTTCAATAGGGATGGCAGGTATCTTAATAAGATGAGCCCATCCACTTCTTAGACAAGAAAATAAATCAACACTCCTTGCTTTTCCTTTTAATAAATAGAACAATAAAACTATTGACCGATACCCAGCATTATCTACTATGCCCATGGTGGTAGATATTTGTATATTTTCCATATATCTGTGGCGTTAAAAAAATATTACTAGGGCCTAGGCTTAAAAAGCAAAACAACAAAAAGAGTAAATATTCAACCTGAATCTTTGTTTCCAAGGAAACTCAGATCTAGTCAAGAAAATTATATATACTCCATGAAAAGAAAGCCAAGACAACAATCCAATGGTTTTGAGGGACCAGTTATTCTCAACTGCAGAAAAATGTATATCACAGCTAGAAATCTCACAAGGGTTTGTATTATTTGAGAATGAGTTTGAAACATTATCTTGAAATGATTTGGAAATAGTTAGGCACCATGATCAGTTTGGTGAGTCAGCTTGGAGGCCACTATGTCTAAATGAATCTTTCTTGGGGTTCTGCTAATAGAACAAGCTCATGGTGATTCTTATATGATAGGCTGCTGTAGAGGCAGCTACTAACCAGTTGTACAAGGGATCACAGTGTGTGAGAATATGCAACTGTCCCAGCCATGCATCCTGACAGGTCAAGAAATATACTCTTGTGCTTGTTCTGTTCCCCAGTCAAATATTTTGAGCCTCTGGCTCTCAGTTACTGTTGGTAGACTGTCATTTGAATGGATTGCTTAACAAACTAACTTCCAGTGTGTGCCTTTGTAGAAAATAAAAACCCCAAAGAAGATTCTCCCCTTGCTTGTTTCCTTGATCTTACACTTACTTACTTTCAGAATACGTAGTAGACTCAATGAGTCTCTCTGAAGATGCGTTTCCAGCAAAGCACTTGCCCCAGCACTTGTGGTTTGTCATAGTATGGGTGTAGGTGTATTCACCAAAGCTCACTTAAAGTAGCAAGTGAGCATCGTGGAACACGGTGCCTGACTTATGCAGGATGACTTAGGGTTATGATAAGGCTCTTTGAGGGATGCTCTTTGAACACAATTATAGATGGGAAAGACTTATAAGTAAATAAGGGTGTTTCAAAAGAGCAATCAATCACCTGTGAAGAGAAATGTTGTTGATTGTGTAAGAAAGGAAGCTTTACTTTAGATATTCTTGGGTAGGATGGGGTTGAAGAAGGACTAAGAACCTAGGTGACTTTGCAGATAGAGAGCTTCCAGAGGAACCCTGGATGATAGCTTCTAAGGAAAGAGAGCAGTTTTAAAAAAACATAGTAAGAGCTTGGGAAGAAAACATAACGAAGTTTTCTCATATTCATTTGGTAGGGACATAGATTTATAATTAAATGACATATTCTCATATTGACCTTTGGAATAATTTTATATTTATAACACATAGTAAAAAAATTGAAAGGCTTCATAACAAAATTTTATTTTACTAAGTAGCTGTCAGATATCAGCATTAATTTGCAAAGTCAAATTATTTATACACACCATTTACAAGAATCAGTAATTAAGTCTGCATGCTGTGCTTTATTTTGATAGTTGTTTCCATGGTGGAGTGATATTGTTTTGCATTTTTAGTGCTTTCCATTATGTTAGGTGGGCTTTTTTTTTGCATGTATTTTCTACCTCACATTTTAGGTTATTATTCAAATCACTCAATGGGCAAACTAATTTGGCAATCTGGAGTCTGTTGTAGGCTTAGGTATTCATGGTAGGTATCCTTTTCTTGCCTCCAAACTGGAGGATAACTTAAAGGGTTATTTTTAGACAAAGTCCTAGATTTAAATACTAGACTAGAAGAAGCTCTGTAAATTCATTTACTCTTTATAGGCTTGTTTGTTTATTTTTTCTCCTGCCTTTTGCCTCCATATTTATTAGGACATACATAGAACAGTTCTAAGAAGTTGTATACACTCACAATACTAATGTATGCTTGAAAAAGCTATCCCATATTGTATACTTGTTAAGATGCTGGAAAGGGTACCTGCTATAAGGCAGAGATCTACAGATGAGTCACGAATTTGTTATCCTTCAGATCCTAGATTTCATTTCTGCCTCTCCTTTTAAATTAGAAAAGAGGAAATCAAGCTTTGCATTAATTAGATTAAAATCCAGCTCTGGCATTTTAGCTATGAGATCATGAGCCAGTTGGTTATATTCTCCATTCTTGATTTCTCTCATCCTTAAAACGAGGATAATAGCATTACTAGTGTTGAGATAAACATACATGAAATGAGTCCATATATAGTGCCTAGTTCAGAGTCTTCAATTTAGAAGCACCCAGTAGAAAATTCTTAGCAAAACAAGGTTTAAGATAAAAACATATGGGTGCCTGATTCTAAAGCTTCGTTCTATTTGTGTCCATATGCAAAAATCACACTTAGAAATATGGGCTCAAAGAGCCTTGTTTAGGCTACTTTAGCCCATTTACAAGCTAGAAATGTGCCACAAAGACTTTGATATTTTCATAGATGTATAAGTTTATCAACACTTTAAAACTTATCAAAAACAAATCAGATCTTCACATAGATTATAGGCAAATTAAACTGTTATATCTAAAAGCATTTATTTTTCTAGTTGCATGTCAAACCTTTGCTATTTCTCTCTATAAATATTTTAGAAGTGGCCTTGAGCATCCTGATATGTAGCTTGTGGTGAAAGGCTCTTCCAGCAGTAGTTGAAGAAAAACAGTTATGTTGCCATTTGAAAACTCTATTTTAACTAATCAGGTTTAGTTTGAAGTGGTAATGCAGACATGTGTAGAACAAAATACTAATAGAATGTCTATTGACCTTGACAAACTTTAGCATGTCTTTTGTGAAAATCTTGGGTTCCTGGTAATGGTGAAAGGACCCTTTTAAAATTCTTTCTTATGAAAGCACAGCAAATTAAAGTGATTCCATAAATCACAAATAAACATCCGATCTCATATTGCTCTAAGTAAATGGAATGGGTACATTCCCAGTTTTGACACTATTATTATAATTATCTTATGATCAAATTCATGTTTTGGAAGATACAGCCCAGAACATTGGGATGGTTCTTTTACTGTGTGAAGTTGACTGAGTTGGGGGTAGGGGGCACATTTATGAGTTAATCCTTAAAAAAAAGTGTAATAGTAAGAATAAAATCATTTGAACTTGAAGTTATACATATCTTTGCAACATCATATTTTTGGGTTTAGATGAAGCATAGGTGTCATGTTAACTTCCCAACTGGAGTCCATCTGCAGGAGACAGGAAGCTATGATGGTAATGATTTGCTGTAATGAGACTTTTCATAGATGAGTCTTCCCTGCCTATTTTAGAAAACTATAGGCTTATTGTCTAAGAATGTTCCCATAGCATCCTCTAGCCCTGGAGAGTTCTAGCTGAAGCATTCCTACTCAGCTGTGCAAAGGCAATTACTTATCCCTAAACCAGCCCCCTCAAGTTAAACCCTTGTGTGAACATAATGAATGACAAAGTAGCTTGAATCATCTATGTCACATCTGTGGAACTTGAGGAAAGTTTGCCACAAAATAGCACAGACAAAGCCAACCAACCTTCCTGATTAAAAGCGATTTTACCTTCAGCTGAAATGATCTCAGCGAACAGCTGCCAGGTGAGTTCTGCAAACGTGGGTGAGAGGCTGCTAAAACCTTCACCACAGCTGAGGACAGATTCATTTGTATTTATTTATTTATTTATTTATTTCTGCCACAGGGAAGGGTGGAGGAAAGGCAAGTATATATTGCAGAGTAATTTATTGAACCAATGAAAATGTCATGAAAACACTTCAAAATTGGGGTGTGTGGGAGACAAACATGACTTTAGATTTTGGGACAGGCTCAACATTCAGTCTGACACAGGCAAATGACAAGTTGTTCACAAAACTTAAAATAGCTAGATGAAGAATATAAGTTACACACATATTAAAATAAAAAGCTCAAAGATGATTAATTAAAAGGGAATTTGAGTTGTACAACTACCCCTTTTATGGAAGAAATATGTGCATGCATAGTGTGTGTGTGTGTGTGTGTGTGTGTGTGTGTGTGTGTATGTGTGTGTGAGCGAGAGAGAGAGAGAGAGAGAGAGAGAGAGAGAGAAAGAGAGAGACAGAGAGACAGAGACAGAGAGAGACAGAGAGAGACCGAGACACACACATAGAGAGAGTGCTGTAGTGATAAGAAGCCCATGGGGGTTCTTAGTGATTTTCCTTACTTTGAACATACACCAGACAATATAGAACTACAAATAATAGTCTAACACATCTCATCTGAAGCCCTTAGTCTAGAAAAAAGAAAACAAAATCCCCCAACACCCAAGAAAGAAACAAGTTCATCTGTAAAAGATCCTCTGTAAAAAGGGAGAAAAAAACATGGCACAGATTGAGCCAATTAAAATGACTTGTTTGGGTAACTATGGTGACTTTGGTGACTTTCTTTGTGTTCCTTGCTTCTTGTGAATCCTGCTGCCTCACTGTATCATAAACATATTGGTTATTCACTCAAAGAAAATCTACCCTGGGTTTCACATCCTTTTAATTTCTCTCACAATTGTTTAGAAATTTAAAATCCTTCTGTCTTCTCAGTCTAATGATCTAATATTTTATTGTTATAGATGAAATACAGATATTAGAAAACATTAAGTTGTAATATAAATATGGTTAAAATTACAGTAAATAACGTCTTTATTGAGAATTTAGAACACCTGGTGTATTCTATTAAAATTATATACACCCTTACATATTTATAATATATATCTAAAATCCTCACAGCAACTCTATAATGTGAAATTTTTTGCTTATTTTTAAGTTTTATTACCATACATTTTTTATACACAATGAAGTATTTAATTGTGTCATTTCATGGATGTACATAATGTATTTTGAACATATTCAGACTCATCCTCCTTATTGCTCTAAGGCACAGTGATATTTAGTCACTTGGCCATGGAGATGAACACTCACCCATTTCTTCATTAATGGTATTTGAACATTCAATCCTGTCAGCTAGTTTGCTCTATTATTTCTCAATGGTTAGTTAGTCTTACAAAAGAAGAAACTGAGACAAAATGTAAATGAGTATACAAAACTGTAAAGCCAGGACCTGGAAGAATTTGGAGATGATGAAGGCCTGTGTTCTACTGAAATGATGACCATCCTAAGCTCCTTAGGGCAACTAGGTACTGTGAAAGAGAGAAAGCCTAGATGCAAAGCAAGAAATATTTGACATTGATGAGACAGATAAGAAGAAACCAACTCTGCCTAAAATATTTATTTGACTAGGGGCTGGCATATGATATACTATCAGAAATTTTAAGTCATTGATGTCCTTGTTGGAGATACCCTTTTCTCTAAAGATGCAGTTAAGGGCTAGCTATATGGTCACTTACTGGAGAGCCACCAGACCTTTCCCCTGTGTCTGTTTCCCTTGAGTAGGGATTTTTCAGCTAAGCAGCTAAGTCCCACCTTGGTAACTGGGCAGAATGTCATTACAGCAGACCAATTCTCTTTACCATCCCTTGATTGCTCTGATGAAACTTGATTCTGGCTGTAAGTCCCATTGTCACTAACCCTGCTGATGCCACCACATTTCTCCTTCAGGAGGTCCTGTTCCAGTCATAGCTGCCCTGGGCAGCTTATACCCACTTTGGAAAATTCCTGTGATCCAGCAAGCCCCATTGAACTCTAGAAGACTCTGATCATTTGACACCCCTTTTTATTCAGAAGAAGAGAAATCTGTGACTGGTTCATGAAATAAGCCCTGGTTTTGGTAGGATGGAAAGGCAACTACAAGTAAGGATGTGATTGTTAGAGTTATAATCTGAGGACATGTGGAGCACACCTTCCTATAAGGCTAGTTTCTCAGGCTTATCTAGTTAGTGTGGCAGCTGTCTTTTTCTCCTGTATTCCACCTCCAGTTTTGTGATGTTAACCCCAGAAAAGCCTTCTCTTGCATGGCCTGTCAGTGTCTGCTTGTGATCTTCATCATGGAAGAGTGATGAGGTGATTGTTCAAAGAACAAAACAGCTCCTGGAGCCTTTAGCAGCAGCATGAGGGTGACCTGTTTCAGAGATCCTCCAGTAACAGAAACTAGAGGGCTGAGCCATAAGAATGTGAAAGGTAGAAGCCTTGATCTCTAAAAAAGGTCTTGAGGATGCTCAAATTACTAAAAGACCAGGGACCTAAAATCTGAACTTTCAAGACCTCTTAACCTACCTTCTGATGTATTGGCTGCTTGCACTCAATGACTCGAGCAGTAAGAATCTGACCTGAGTATCTAGAGTTATAAATGTCTGTTTTAAAACCTTTCCTTGGGGCCCAAAGCCTTTGGCTTTGAGAGCTGAGATCCTGTTCTGACTTGAGCACATAGAACTATGGCCCTCCTGTGTTTTAAGACAGATATCATAAATCTTTAGTACTCAGGGTCTAGAGCCATAGTCTTTAGGCCACAGTGCTCTGGCCACTAGCTTTTTGGACATCACGGCTGCCAACCCTAAAGGAGGTTTTATTTATTTGCCTCCTTATGATTTTATTAAACATGGTAAAAAGAGCCTTCAGTCAGCCATGGTGACAATAGGACTTCATGGGGAGTTTTTAGAAACAGTTGCCTCAGATGATGTGTTTCTGGCCTTAGAGGCTCCGGTTGTTGTGATGCAACTTCATATTTACTGTTACAGGATTGAGAAGGCATCGAAGCTCCTGGCATCAATGTCAAGCCACCTTTATCTCTGAGTTTAATAGTCCAGGATGTTCTGTATTGATTGCACATTTTTACCTCATAGGAGGTTCTACAGCTACCCACATTCACAGATTTTGGGTGGAGACACACTCATTATAAGAAAAACATGGTTTCTTTTATCTTAAAATCCCGATGAGTGTCATTTGACTCAGAAAATGTCCCTCGATTATCTTCCCAGTATATCTATTTATAATGGCCCAAGGCCTTTATGTCAAATCCCAGCTGCTCTAGTCCAGGTGTAGTCCCACACAGCAGATGAAGCAGACACAACATTCCACATTTATCTTAACTCTGTTGTTTCCAAGGAAACAGTACTGTGAGGGAGTAGGCTCTGAGTTTTCAATGATATATCATTGTAGCTGGCTATTTAGCTTTACACATAGCTAGGCACACCAAATGCAACACTGGAAAATTTACTAGAAGTTAGTAATTATCCCAAAAGGATGAAGAATGAGTACTTGTGTCAATGAATATATGTTTCCATGAGTACTGCTTGTCTCAGGATGATCACTTAAAAGTAACTAAATTCAAAGGAACAATCTATAAATAAAATAATAGAAAGCAAATAGTACTTCAGACAAATGACCTAGCACTAGCACTGGGTATTTTCAAAGAATACTGTTTTTTCTTGTTGACTATATTAATTTTCAATATCAAAACCAATACTAGATAGGTTCTGGGCATTCAGAAAATAAGAATAAGCAATAATAAAAAATACTCATAATGGATCATTCAAGCAATTATAAAATCTAGTAAATTGCTTTTTGTATTCTCCTTAGATTATTATTGATCAACAAAACACTCAATTTTACAGGTAAAATCAAAATATTATTGACAATTTGTTACTCTTCTAATACCTTATTTTATAAAGTTGTTTACAGCCCGATATAGTGGCACACACCTTTAATTCCAACACTTAGAGGCAGAGACAGGTGAATCTCTATGAACTCAAGTGTGGCCTGATCTATATGGCAAGTTCCAAGCTAAGCAAGGATATGTAGCCTTTCTCAAAAAATAAAGTTAGTTACTTATTCATTCACACATTAACCCATAATTAGATTTCTTTGATGTTACTGCCGCTGTTCTATCCCAGGCAGCTGTTTTCCAAACTGTTCTGGGTCCAGCTGTCATGGGAGCTTGCTGACTAGTAGCAGAATAGGAATTAAAAACCTATCATGATGAGAATAATACATGAAGTTACAAAGGTCAAAATATTTTTGATAGAGGTTAGTGGGTATACAAAAATTTTGATAAGATTTGGATTAGTCAGTGTGTCCAAAGAGAGGTTTTCCAAAGGAGTGTAGTTCCACCATATGGTGGTATGTGGGTTAACTGCCTGGAAGAAAGATACTGTGGAAAGAATTCCAGGATTTAGAATAGAATATATAAAATGTCTTGTGGCAGAGAAGTAAATATGACACATTTGCTAACATTCTGTCAAAAAATGCAATGTGGTTCGTATATACTTCTCCCAAGATCATAATGGATTTGTATGTAACATTGTTGTAAATTTTAGGTTGTATTTAATCAACAATATATTTTCTTCATTCATAATGAGCTATGCTAATTTCTGAACATAAAATTATCAGAATTGATATCTTTGGTTTCTTGAAGCTAAAATTTTAATGGAAAATCTGTATGATAATGCTAACTTTAGGGCAACATAGTTTCATAAGTATGAGGCCTATGATCTAAGGCAAGCTATATAAACTTCAGGGAAAGAGAGATTTCTTTTGAGATGTGATTGCAGATTAAACACCAGGCAACAGGAATGTTCCCAAATTCCTTGTATAGGCTGAAGCACATCCCGGTTCCTATGATCAGCGCTCTTACAAATAACAGTTGAGGCACTGCATACTGAATGTTTTCAGATATTGTTGCATTAATGGATTTAATGTTAGACTGATAACTTAGTTTCAGCAAAGATTTTTTCTGGGTTTCTCTGTAGATATTTAACTACAATTATCCTATGTAGTAAGGTACACTGATACAAATATGATAGGAAAACATGTTTAGAGACTGAGAGAGTCATACTTTAAAAAACATTTCATTCCACATAATACATCTTAACCATAGTTATCACAACCACTTATTTTAGAGTTGTCATGGGACTGACTCCTGGTTAGGGACTGAGCCAAGAGTAGGACACTTGGTATGAGAATATAAATGCCTCACTTCCAAAAAAGAAAGAGCAGTCCCTTTGGCAAAAATATTGTTGATTGGGTCTTTCCTTAGCTTGCTTAGACACTGCAGCTTCTAGCAGGATGCTAGAGAGGATTTGCTGGAATCAACTTTGGTGAGATTTTCTTGGGAGACATTTTACAGCATATTTAATCAGGCGATCAAGAAAGAACAGCTGTTTGTGTATGAAGCATCAGCAAAGCTGCTAAGATTTATGTAATCTTTAGTGTTCAACAGAATGTAATGTTGGCATTTACCAGACAGTCAGTATATGCATATGTTCATATACAGTCATGTGTGCTACCTTTCCACTGCCTCCAGCAAGGGACTTCCTAAGAAGGAGAAGCTTTGAAGAGAAACAAGAGAACTTGCCAGAATGGGACTAACCAGATGATGGGATTCTACGAAATCTGGGGTAGTAAACTTTGTACAACAGAAGGCAATTACAATCCTAGCACATGTGACAATGAGACAGGGGGATGGCTAACTTCAAGATCAGCTTTTGTCAATTTGACAAGTTCTAGGCAAACATGTCTCAAAATGCTCTTTAGAAGTCAATGATTGCAGTGCCAACCTGTAGTGGTAATTTGGTTATACTGTATGAAGATTGTCATATTTTAAAAAAGCAATATTCCTCTAACAGTATTAAAGGTAGCAAGATCAGTGACCGAAATCTTTACAATTGTCATCTAATAATCATCAGCAGGCCATTCATTTAAAACTCTGATAGCTGGGGATGAGTAGATGGATCAATCTGGAAAATGATCTCTGCCAAGCATTAAAGACCTCAGTTTGGACACCCACTATCCATACAAAAGCAGATCCCTAATCTTGAATCTCAGTGCAGATGAGGTAAAGATAGGCAAATTTCTTGGGCTATCAGGCCAGTAGTTCAGACAAATTTGTGAGTTCTGCATTCAGTCAAAGATCCTATCAGAGAAGGATTCCTGACCTTGACCTCTGGCTGACACACATATATACGCATGTACTTAAACAGACAGGTACAAAATGCATACACAAAGTGAAAAGGGAGTTGGTGATTGTCACTGGTCAATAGCTTTAAATTCCTCAAGTAAAACAACTAATAATTCAACCCAAAGATAATCTGGAGAAAAACAGAGTTGAAAGAGGTCTCTGAAAGTATCCAAGACACCCCTACACTTTAAGAGAAGTATTTGTGATCAACAGTATTTGTTACAACGATTTTGCTTCAGGAACCTCATTTCCTTTATGCTAATGCTTTATCTACCTTGTTTCGGTACCTACCTTTGAAGTTCATCAATCTGACATTTATAATTCTAGAAAAATACACCTCTCTTCCACCTTCATCTCATAGCTGATAGTTTTAAAACTTCCCTTGTAAATCACTAGCTTGTTTACCTCTGGGACTTGTTTGTTTGTTTGTTTGTTTTGGGTTTTTTTTTGGTGTGTGCCTGTGTGTGTTTGGTTGGTTGGTTTGTTGGTGTGTTTGTTTTGTCTTTGTTTTTGTTTTTCTGTATGTTTATCTTCTGTAGTGTTATGTTAAAAGAACCCCTTAAAATCCACTCTACTGCAACCATACTTCAGCCCAACCACAATTGTTCACACTTCATTTTGAGTTGTAGCACCTGCAGTGTCCCATCAGCAGACTGAAATCTGATCTCTTGGTATTATGGGAAAGGTTGGAAAGGCCTTGGTCTTTCGACTCCAGAGAGCACTATTTCAATTCCATCACCTGCCTACTGTGTAATCTACTGACTGCCTTAGGAGAGTCTCTGCTTACCTTGGTGGCAACAACTCTGAGATCTTAGTGAGTTAACACAAGATTGATTTCATTTGCTAAGCCTAGAAGTAGAGCACCTCTTTAGGAGCTGACAGCTGAATTCCATTCTGTGACTCTGTTATAGAATAAAGTCTCTACATTTACTCTGAATCTTAAATAAATAAATAAATACTAAAAAAAAATAAACTGTGGAAACACCAGAGATATGTAATAGTCTTGTTTGGCAAATGGCTCTCTTACTTTTTGCTTGCCTTCCATTGGCCAGCACTGTCAATTAGCCCTACCTGACTTCAAGGTACCTCAGAAATGAAAGTGTTGCTATACACTGCAAATGTGAGAACTTTGTGTGGGTGATCACTAATGATCTGCATTTAAAAAATACATTGCTCTTTCTGAGATGTCCCTGACTTATTCTATGAGAAAAGAAGACAATAAGTACTCCATGTATGGCACATAGAATTTGGTAGGTAAATGGCAATTGATCTCCATTTCCTTTCATGGAGCTCCTTAAAAGACTTAATTGACATTCCACTTGCTTTGCTACCTGCTTCTGTCATTGGACATATGCTTGAATGATTATCACTGATTTGTAAGTTAGATCCTCTTGTGATTCTCCTTTCATGAACACCTTGCATTAGTCCCATTTTTTTTCCTTTAAATTTCTCTTGCTGCTTCCTGTTGCAGGAAATATTTTAAAATGAACTGGCACGTCCCTGCGCTTGTGCCAGCAACTCTCCGCCCTGGCAGCTTGGCCGGCCACGCACTGGCGGGCATTGGCCGGCCTGTTTTTTATCTTGTGGAGTCTTTTGACTCAGAGTCTCCACATGAAGTTCTCGTCTTTGCTGTGTGCAGCAACACTTTAATTTCTGGGGTACCTTGAAGTCAAAAAGGGCTGCTTGACAGTGCTGGCCAATATAAGGCAAGCAAAAAGGAAGAGAGCCATTTACCAAACAAGACTCTAAAATCTCTCCACCCCACCCAGCCCGCTAAGTTCCCGCCAGTGGGTCGCCACCATGTCAACCCTTTGCTTCAAATCCCCCATGGCCTTTGTGGTGCACCTCAGGCAAACATAGGCTTTGCTGTCGTACCTTTCTCTCTTGAACCCAGATGAACCACTGTGCATGAAGGAAAACACAACATAAACTTAGTTCAGAAATGATTATAAGTCAATCGTTGGGCCCAGCAACTAAAATCCTAAACTTGTAAGACTTATTAAATCTAAATCCTCTGATGGCAAATCCTGATGGGTCAACCGTTGAAACCAGGAGACACTCATAGCTACATCTTATCTTCACGCTATCCCAGTCCAAAAACATCTAACTCTCTCCTGCTTTCTCTCTTCCTGTCTAACCCAGCAGTCCATCCTACTTGTCCAGTGATTGACTCCTTTATTCATTAGGGGGTCGGTTCACAAGAAGAGCACCAGACCCATCTACAACATCTTTCCAAGAATATACTCATCAGATTTTAAGAAGGTTGCTTCAGTGACTCTCTTGATACCCTGTTTTAAGTATAATAATTTTAATTTGCCTGTGTTTATCTGTGTTTTTGCTTGGACAACATAGTCATATTAAATTATTCTTTGTGTAATGTTTGATGACAACTATCTGTAGACCTAATGTTTTTTGTTCACTTTGTAAAGTTTACCCTTACATTATTCAAATACTGATTTCTATGCCCTCTTCTTTCAATCTGGACAGGGCAGTGTGATGTTTATACCAAAAATCTCCTATCTCAAGTTTGTGTAAGCAATTCTTAACATTTAGTTTCTTCCTTGTCAGTAAATGTTGATCACACAGTGGCTGGGCAGAATAGAGAATAGGGCAGGAAATCTGCCAACCAGAGGAAAGAGAGAGCTCGGAGCGATTTAGATCAGCTGGCAGGATACTTTAATTGGAGTCATGAGGAAGGAGTCCAGAAAGAGATCATTGAAACACATCTAAAGCCCAAAGAGTCAAATCAATAATATTCAAGTACCTGGGATAGGGCTGGGAGGTAGCAAGATTAGCATATGAGGTAAACGTTATTTAAATGTCCAACTATGAGATGCAATTTTAAATAAATATTTTTTTTCTGTCTGGTTATTGGAAAATAGCATAGAGTAAAGAAATACAGCTGCCAGATTAGTTTACTGCAACATTTATATTAAAGATGATTTATTTACAAATAGTGCCAAATGTGGGTGCCACTCATAATAGTTAGGGCCCTGGTTCTTCCTCCCAGCCCCATATTCTCAGAAATAAGTCTCATACTCAAAATATATTTACAAATACCCTGGCCATATAGCTAGATTTTTCTCAGACTAGATCATAACTAAGATAACCCATTCATTTTAACCTACATTCTGCCATTTGGCTCTATTTGCATGCATTTTATTGCATGCTGTTTCTATTTAAGCTAACTGATAATAATAAAGGCACAGAGTAAATTTAGAGTACAAAGGAGTCACAAAAACCATTCCTGTCACACACAGCTGTTTTTAATTACTATTATTTTTGTATTTCTTGTTTCTCTTCTAGCGTCTGTTTCTAGGAAGAAATAATTTACGTTCTAATCAGAAATGGCCTGTGATCAGTTTATGTAGGACAGAAACTCAAATTTGGGGAAACAATGTGTGCTTCTAACTTGTACATTCTTTTTTTCTTCCTATTTTTACCCTTCCCAATTTTGGTTGCACCTAAGCCTTCTTTTAAGGGTATGTTAGTGGGAGAAGAGGGGAATGCCAGCCCTCTAATGGAGAGTGAGCTGTGGCCGCTTCCCTAACAAGCATGGACTTTCTCTTCATCTTGCATTTTTCTATGACTTCTACTTTCTTCCACTTCCCTGGTTCATCATCTTTACCTTCTTTGTCATTCACTCAATTGTGTTCATTTCTCTTCTTCTGGACAATGATACTTCAGATGAGATGAAACCCAGTAGAGAAAATTGCCATGTGTTTTGTTTTGTTGCTGTTTTCTTGATATTTTTCTGTTATAATTTGACCATTTAGAGGCAGTCCTTTCTAGCCATTTATTTGAATATATCTTCATGTTGGGGAAAAAAATAAATGAATTTTCACAGCTTAGATGAATTGTTTTGAGACTTCCTAGGGAAGAAACCCTGCTAAGAAATAGATGCAACTATATGGGTTCTTATATCTACCACCCTTCTCCATTCCAATCCATTGCAAACCCCCAACATTAGGTGGACAAAACAAGACTGTTAGACAGGAAATTCGACATAGAACTCTGTAGATTACTTCCTGTTGATTAGAGGTGTGGAGTTCCTTGAGGCAAATCCAATCTTTCATGTCAGAGTATCTCGAACCAGCAACCAGGAACCAGCAACAAACAGCAATCCAGAAAACAGCAACTCACAAATCCAGAAGTCCACGAAAAAGAAAAAGCAGCAGGAGGGATCAGCAGCATCTGCTACCTCTCTTGAGCCTCTGGCATTTCAATACCTTCTCAGGAGTTCCCAGAATTCCTAGCATAGATTATCTTCAGCTGGCAAAATCATGTCCCTGCCACAACAATTACAATATAATTACGATTATAAATGATAACAAATCATAGTTTGCTGCTGTATACAATCTGATTCAGCCCCAAAACTCATACTGGGGAAAAAACAAAAACATATCCATATAACATAGCTTGTTGTCTTTTTTTTTTAAAGAAACCCAAATTATCACTACAAAACATGGCATTCCCATTGAAAATGTAGCAAGAGAAGTCGAGCTCCTTTGCCAGGTCACTGATTACAGTGACACACAAAATTGCTTGAAAGGTGACAGGCTTGCTGGCCAGAGCTGTACTTCTACCTACACTCAATACAATAGCATAGTTCATTCTCATATTTTTCTTTATGGAAATGCTGTTTCCCGCATATATTGAACAATGTCCTAATGCCAATACAAATGCTATCAAAATGAATCCTTAAAAGTACACTTAGAGAAGGTAAGTCATTTAACGGAAATTTTCTGGTTCTGATTTAGCAAATGCTTTTGATTGACATGTTTGCTGTTCAACCTTCTGCTGATTGTTTCAGAGGAAGTAATAAGTCTTCCTGATAAAAAATTGTTATTGTTTTCATAAAATAGATAAGAGTTCTACCTGTTAAGTAACTTAGATCACGTGTGTCTCCTAATAATACACTCCCAAAGGCTCTGCCACTCTACAAAGGGAAGCTTCAGTATGCTCTAAGGCTCCACATTACCCATCCCTTGTCACCATTTTGAAATTATTTCTAACCACTTTGCCAAATTCTTTATCTAATTTTCAAAATGGCTTTCTAGGAGGATGGCTGTCTTGTGCCTTTTTTTTTTTTTTTTTTGTATGATTTTCCCAGTATTAACAATGAAGGATATATAGTGTCTGGGGAATGTGCTAAGTATTTAGCAACGATAGCTGCTTGTTTACTCACAAGAGTATCTGTAACAGTATACAACACATATAATTCCCCCCTTAGGTCTTCAGATCTGTTATTTCTTCTACCTGGGATGTTGTTTTCCTGTATTATCATATGCTATATACACTTCTTATCTTCTGAACTCTTCAAATCCAGACATTCCTTACCAGCAATATTGTTGTCCTATGCCTTTGAACACTTATTATTTACTACTATACAGGTGGGGGGTATATAGGACGATTATGTAGATGCATTTGTACATGTGTGCTCAAGCATGTGGAAGCTAGAGAAAATTGCAATTGCCATTCTTCAAGCCCCTGTCTGCCTAACATTTTTGGGATATAGGGTGTCTCACCTTTTGAAAATTGGCTAGATAGAAAAACACTATATTGTCTGACCAAGGATCCCTAAAGATCCACCAGTCTCTACTTCTTCAGTGTAGGATTAACGTGTATGGCACTATGTTGTCTTCTTTCTTTTAAGAATTCTAGGGCTGAACCTGGGTCATCTTGCAAAGCATTTTCCTATCTAAGCTATCTTCCTAATACATGCTCTGTTTCATTTTTCTGTTTTGTTGTTTTCCTCTAAGAGACAAAAATAATATCATCTACTTTGTTCACCTCTGTATTCTTAGCACAGAGATGACTACTGTGAACTTTAAAAATACTCAAGAAATATAAGGAGAAACAATTAATGACTAACAATTGAAGAAAATGTCATTTTTTATTCAATAAGCAAAATAAATTTCCTGCACTCAATTTATTTCTTAAATGTATTGTGGTACATTTTGATAAAATACATAACTTCTACCACATAGAAAATTTGAAATCATTTAGAGAATCCTATCTTCTGTAAGAAGTTTAAATATATATTCAACTTTTCCCTGTCAATAATTGTATTATGGTAGTTAAGTGAATGACCTTTGTTTTACTGTATTTCAGAGATTAAAAATAGCAAAAAGGAAGGTATATAAAGCACTGATACTTTATTAAGACTTCATTTTTCATTCTAGTCATAGTTTTACCAATAAGAGAAGAACGATGAAAAGAAAAGCAGTATTATATGCAGTCAACTAGGGGAAACAGCCTGGATATACAGGGTTAAGATGATAAAATTATCAACATATCTTTCAGTTCTAAGTGCCTTGGCAAGTTTTCTTTAATTGCAAAGCAAGGGTCTTGATAAATTGATTTTAAAGATGTGGTAATGGTAGTAATTAATCTCTTCTTTCCCATGGCTCCATAGTACTGGGTATGGGTCTTTAGTGAAGCAGCAATCTATCTGGAAGTAGATGCATATGGGAGGGTCCTTCTCAATCAATGGATTCACATCACAGAAAATGTAAAGAGGTGAACTGAGTAACTACTGGTCTCTTCTCTCTTCTCTTCTTGTTATCGTTTGAACATTTCACACTTGCACATGTATGTATAGTAGGTTGGAGAAGAGAGAGGGAGAAAAAGAGAGAGAAAGAGAGAATGAGAAATAAAGAGAGAGAGAGAGAGCGAGAGAGTGTTCTTTGGTCACAGAAATGTAGAATCAAGCACACTGTTTATTTTATTTTTGCTACCTTACAAAAGGATCAATCCATATCCATATGAACACCTAATTTTTGATGAAGAAGCCTGAAATGCATAATGGAAAAAGAAAGCATCTTCAACAAATGGTACTGGTCTCTCTGGTCTAACTAGAGAGAGAGGTCTGCATGTAGAGAAGTGCAAATAGAATCATATTTATCACCCTGCACAAAACTCAAGTCAGTAGGCTAAAAGATCTCACCTTAATACCAGACACAAAGAACCTGTTAGAGCAGGAATTGTGAATAACACAGGCAATAAAATCAACAATTCATAAATGAGACCTCATGACACAGAAAGGCTTCTGTAAGGGAAAGAACACTGTCTACAGGACAAAATGGCAGCCTACAGAATAGGAAAAGATTTTCATCAACTCTACATCTGATAGAGGGCCAATATCCAAAAACATCTACCCTTGGGCATATATATACTCAACAGACTACACATCCTACCACAAGGACACTTGTTCAAGTATCTTCATAATAGCTTTATTCATAATAGCTGGAAACTGGAAACCACCTAGATATCCTTCAATTGAAGGATGGATAAAGAAAATGTGATATATTTACACAATGGCATATCACTCCTTTTTTTGAAAAAAAAAAAGCATTATGAAATTTGCCTGAAAAATATATAAAGAATTCAAGAATCTAGAGATCAAGAAACCAAACAACCCAATTAAAAATGGGGTACATACTAAAACAGAGAATTCTCAATAGAGGAATCTGAAATGGTTATAAGAAATCCTTAGCATAGCCATTTGGAAAGTACAAATCAAAAGTACTTTAAAATTCTGCCTTACACCTGTCAGAATGGCAAAGATCAAAAGACAAGTAACAACTCATGCTGGTGAGGATGTGGAACAAGAGGAACACTTCTTATGGTGGTAGAACTGGGACACCAATCTGGACAGAAAATCTATGACCCACAACCTCTCATACCTGCAAGATGCTTTGGGGCAATGGTAGCTCACAGCTTGTGAAAAGTGGCCAAACAATGGTCTAACATGAAACCCATACCAAGAGAGGGTGTCTATGACTGACACTCCCTAGATGGCAAAGATCCAAAAGCTGGATGGCTCAGAGACCTAGGATAGAACCAAATAAGACTGGCAAAAAA